>CAUYRH010067743.1:0-92448 GCA_963574655.1 Perodicticus potto
AACGTGCAGTTCTGAGCATTCGACAGCTGGAAAGAACACAGGAGAGTGACATCTAACATGGGGAATGAAGGTGGGCGAGATTATGGTCTCATTTTTTTTGTTTTTTTAATCTGACCCTCTATGGAGTCAGGTGTTAATTGGGTGTGTTTTCTCATTGCCTCCCTAAGCCTCTTTTTTTTTTTTTTTATTAAATCATAGCTGCGTACACTAGTGCAATCAAGGGGCACAATGTGCTGGTTTCATATACAATCTGAAATGTTTTCATCAAACTGCTTAACATAGCCCTCATGGCATTTTCTTAGTTATTGTATGAAGACATTTGTATTCTGCATTTAGTAAGTTCCGCCTGTACCCCTCTAAGATGCATATGGTTTCATTTGTAACCTGACTAGCATTGCCCATAGATAAAGCAGCATATGAGAATTCAGAAAAGATATGAGCCACTTCCAATATTCACACCAGCTCTCCCAACATCACACATTCTAAAATACCCAGTGGAAAAATGATCGCCCAAGAACTAGGACAGGCACATAGTAGCATCAGATGAACCTCTGCTAATGGATTGATCGATCATGCCTCCAAAAATACTCTTCATAAAATTTTTCTTCTCAAAAATACTGTTATTCTAAATGTTATTATTACTACACTTGTGATCAACTGGCATGTCAGTGTGTGTTTATTAAAATACAGAATAATAAGTGCTCAGCATATCTGGACACTAGAAGTTTGAAAAAGTGGGCACATCATCTTTTGTATTTTTCAGAGAACTTCAGGTTGTTCTTTATTATTTATGGATAGGAAACTGAAGCTCAGAAAATTGACCTTAATCCAAATAAATGTTATTGACCAAGAGTGACATTTGCAAAGCACTGTATCTTGCTTCCTGGGGGATACAAAGATGAAACAGATAAAGGACTCAATGCTTCATGTATACAGGGGTAGCTGTTCAAGAGGTGTCATACATGGCTTAGCTTTTTATTTAAGTCCCAATATTATACAAATATGGAATTTGTATACTGTCAAATGATTCTCAGAATTGCAGTTGGTTATTTACCAATCGGTACGGCTGGTTACACGTTTAGCATGCTTATTGTTCTAACACTTTTTGGACATCTGCAAATGTTTCCTCCTTCAGGTCTTAGAGCACCAGAGCATGAGCTTGTGACATGAGGAAGGGCAGAGATGATATGCCCACTGCACATTACTTCTTCCTGGGACTGGTGTGGATTTCCTGCAGGAGCTGACCCTTGCAGTGGTGGTTGTGGTTGGGAGGGATTTCAACAGGCAGGTGCAATGGCCAGACTGAGAACCTGCAGAACTGCCTGCCCCTTTCACATTACCTCTGCATGCTGGAGTTACTGCTGTCCATTGTCCTGAAGGCCTGCAGCGCAGAGTGCTGTCTCCCACCAGGGTGAAGCCAGCTTTGCATCCAAAGTGACAGGTGCTATTCAAACCAAAGGTTTGCAGATGATGCCTGCAGGACATGGTTCCCTGCCCGGGACTGGTTAGGGCTGGGCATTGAACCTCCCAAGCAGGAACTGATGCTGTGCCTGTCGGGAGAAAATGCTTCACATTAGAGAGCTCCCAGTTGAAAGGAGCACAACAGAGACAATGTGCCTTTCACTCCTTTCATAACAACAGAGGCTCTAGTGACATCTATTCAAGGAAGTTAAAAACTATTATTCTCAGGCATAAAAAAAAAAACAGAGGAAAAAAAATTATTTGAAATGTCCTTGAAGAGATGATTCTCTTGGCCAGGGAAAGAAACTGAGGATCAATGTCACTAATATTTAAAAAAAGGCAGAAGATTTGGTGCAGAAATTCAGTGGAAAGCCAAATATACATGGGCCAATTGGCTGCCCACTCCTGCTTTGTAGGGAGGTGGCATTGTTCTCTGGCCAAAGGTCAGCATGAAGGGTGCAATGTGAATGATGCCACCGGCAGGAAGATGATTGACATCTCTACATCTCAATTCCTCGATTTGGAAAATTAAACCAGTGCCTCCGCCGTTTGTACTTTCTCTTGGTAATAAAATGATGGAGGCTACTCTACTGGCTAATAAACTTTCTAAGAGGCCAAAACTATGAAACCAAACTTCTGCTTAAAAATCGACATATTGGCGGCACCCATAGCTCAGTAGGTAGGGCACCGGCCACATACACTGAGGATGGTGGGCTGGGCCAGCTAAAACATCAATGACAACTGCACCAAAAAAATAGCTGGGCATTGAGGTGGGCACCTGTAGTCCCAACTACTTGGGAGGCTGAGGCAAGAGAATCACTTAAGAGTTTGAGGTTGCTGTGAGCTGTGATGCCACAGTACTCTACCAAGAGTAACATCGTGAGACTCTGTCTCAAAAAAAAAAAAAAAAAAGAAAGAAAGAAAGAAAGAAAAAGAAAGAATGGACATATCTTTGTTCATAAACATGTAAGTCCCATCACTCCTTAGAAATTTGTTAATTCATAGGCTGTGTTTGTTAGACCCAAATAATAGTATAATATGTACCTGTCAGATATGAGATCTATATGAGTATTTGTCATTGTTGTGGAAACATTTTCTGGAAGTAGAACTGTCCCAGCAAATATATATTTTTACCTTTGCAGGCTGGCAGAGGTGCTGACCATCTTCCAGAAGTAGTGCATTCCAGTTGTTTGTAACCTTCCAGCTTAAAGCCCTTATTACAAGAGAAATGGCAGGTGGAACCAACTTTGAATTCTCCTTGCATGTCAGAACAATCCAGGCTGCCCTGCTCTGGGGCAGAGAGTTCTGGGCACTTGATAGCTGAAATATCAAATCAAGAGTGTTACAAAGTCCAAGTTTATTCAGAAGTTTTGTTACTCAAATTTCATTCATTTATATACTTAACAAATATTTGTTGAGCAACTACTACATTCCAGGTTTTGCTAAAAGGTGGTTATTTCACAATGCATGAGATAGGTTCCTTACTACTGAGGGCAGTGGCAGGCATCAGGACCTTGCAAAGAGAAGTATAGGCAGAGGTCACAAAGATAAGAAAGCCAAAGACTCTAGGAGCCACACTCCAGAAGTGACAGTGTCATTCTATTTTCTCCATCCCCTCTGCTCCGGGGAGCTTCCCACAGCCCCACTATCTTATCTGAATGGGTGCAGTCCAGAATTTCACTTCTACCCTTCCTCCCGCCTGAGCCTACTTCCTCTGAGATAGCCTACCATCTTCTCAAATTCAACGCATCTAAAACTGCAATGATCACTTTCTGTCTCAAACTGTTTCCTTCATTTGAATCCCCAGGCTATTTTTTTTTGTTTTTAATACCACAGCTCCAAAGCACAGGAAAGCTCAAAACCTCCCAATCAATCTAAAGGAGTTCCTGGAATTCCTTAAATAGGCTTCACCCATTCTTGCTTCTGGTTCTTGGCTCACACGACCCTGAATTCTTTTCCATTTCCACTGGATTAAATCCTACCAATCCGCCGAAATTCAATTCAATACACAGCCTCTACAAAGCCTCTGCTGATCATTGTTGAATTTATGTCCTCTGAATGCAACAACTTTCTGTTTGAACTCAGATGATGTCACATGGCAATGTCCTCCTTTTACTGGACAGAAAGTGTCTAAAACCCAAGAACCATTAATCTTTGTGTCTCTCATACTTCCCATTTCAGGATCTGCTCAATAATCACTTGCCAAGTGGATTAATAAGTAATTATTAATTTACTAATCACAGTTCCCTCCTCAAACTGGTATTATAAACTATTACAGTGACATAGTTTTGTTAGCATGATTCCCTTCTCCCCCATTAGCTTCTCTGACATAAGGCTATTATTTCTAAACAAATACTGGGTTATTAACAAACTGAGTGACTATTCTTTTTTTTAAAGCCCATGCTATTCTATTATTTTAAATTCCTTGATCAAATAAAGCTTATTTTGCTTGGCTATTCTGATTTTTAAAAACTTCTTCACGTCTTATGTACTGCCTCATAAAGAAGCGATGCACCATATTTGGCTTTTATGTGCTGGTTCATGTGATTTTTCAGTGACAGATTGTTCACTGAAGGATCATATATTCTTACTGCACAAATCCATTCAAATAGCCAAAGTAACATACTGTTCAATATTCTCAAATTGTTGAATAATAACTCCATGAAAATTCATTTCACTTACCAAATATTTACTATTAACATGTCTATTGATATAAGTCCTAGATGTCAAGTCATCTGTAAACATTCAGTAAAATAAACTTTTCCACATTTCCCAGGATTACATCTTTGAGTCCCAGAATCTGCATAATGTCAGATGCATGAAAGAAAGCCAAAGACTCTAGGAGCCACACTCCAGAAGTGACAGTGTCATTCTGTATCCATGAACAGAACCAACCCCAGATGCAAAACATTTGGGGGAAAAATTCCTCAAAGTTCCAAAAATCAAAATTTAAATTTGCTGTGCACCATGGGCTACGATGAATCCACGTGAATGAAATGATTTATGTGCATTCTGTTAGGTGTTACGAGTAATCTAACGGTGCTTAAATATATGGGAGAATTGCAGAGGTTATATGCAAATATTGCATCATTTCATTCTGCATACAAAACTTATGGATCTGCACATTCTGCAGATAACAACCATGTTGGTTATATCCAGGGATCAATCCCCTGTGGATACCAAGGAACAACTGTATAGGAAAAGCCCAAGTCTCAGAGGACCCAGGGAATGGGCGGTCTAACTAAAATGGAAATATTTGAGGAACCACCCTCCAAAATGAGATTTTGCATTGAATTCTGCAGAGAAAGCCTGAGAACTCCACCTGCCACATTGCCCCTGCTCACTTGGTGGCCCCTGAGTCCCTCTGATGTAGCCTAGGACTCTGGAAAACAATGTGTGAAGGTCAAGGCTCTAGAGGTAGGGCTGAGGGTTAAAAATTCATGAACTCAGGCATATGGGAAAAGAGGAACCATTTGCCTAAATCTGGAGAATAAATTTGGAGGATGAGATAGGAACGCTGGTACGAAAACCAGAGCTGAAGGTCAGGATCAGACATGGCTGACAATTTGGGGCTTCAGTGGGCTGAAGCTGCCATCTGTTGTTGGGGTTGGTTCTTGCCACTGGGTGGGGCTGGGCCTGCAAGGTGAGGGGCAAGTTTAGAAAGGAGTGAGGGGAGACAGGGGCTGCAGAGATTGCAGATAACAACCATGTTGGTTACATCTATTTGAAACATGAATGAGATTTTTTGAGGGATCTTTGATTCTTTAGCATTAAAATAGAACCTGAGAAAATAGAGCTCACGATAAATTGCAATGGAATAAATGAACAAGAGCATGAGAAATAAATGGATGAAGAGTAAACGCAAGCCCTAATGCTGTCCCCCATAAATGTTCTAGATTCCTCACATGGCTTGTAGCCTATCTTTTTGACAGCAGCAGGTAGCATTTTATGTCATTTACTCTACAGAATTCTTGGGGAAGAAACCTCCGAGATGATCTTGCCCACTCCTCTCCTTTTGGAATTGAGAAAACTGAAGCCTAAGGATGCGAATAGGACATTCTAAATGGCACGTGACTCTGGATATGAATCTAGCACTCATTCCACAAAAAGGAATAAATAATATTTTAGCTATTTTTCAGAAAACACTAATAGATTTCCTCCAACGTATTCTCTCAGCTGATCAGCAGACATTGCTAAAGTTCATCTCAGCAGTTACAGCTGCAATCTGCGCAGTGTCAAAGAGTCAATTCATAGGTGGTTGCCCCAGGATTTAGAAGCCCTGCCACTGGGTGGCAGTGTAGTGCAGCAGGAAAAACCGTAGCCCTAGTTGGACAAGCCTGGATTAAAAACTGACTCTACACTTCCTTCTAATGTGAACTTTGCCAGCTACTTATCCTCTCAAAGCCTCGATTCTTCACCTTTAAAATGGACATAATAAAAATAACCATCTTAAGGGTTGTTTGTGTGGATTGAATGTGATAACGTATATGAAAAAGCTGGTACAACATAGCAATAAATGCATACCAGCTGTTCTTGCTGGTCTCATTATCACTGACTAATACTCCGAGCAATTAACTGGAACAGTGGTGACTTTTGAAAATAAACATGAGCTACGAATCAATTAATCAGTACTTTTCTATTTTAGAACATAGAATGTGCTGGGTGCTTTGCCAGCAAGATGCTTTGGGGCATTTAAAGACAGGTGAGATATTTGGCCCTGGCCGATGAGGCGTTCCCCGAGTTCACTGACAGCAGAACTCGGGTAAATGATAAGCTTCATTAAACAGACGGTTGTCACACACCCACTTTTATTGTCTAGTTGCTGCAGCGGGTATAAAGAGGAAGAAGGCACAGCTCCTGCCTTCAAGGAGCTTATAATCCATATAGAAGTGGAGGGAGAAGTATAATAACAGTCACACTAGGATTTAGTCACACCCATCCCCGAATAGCTCAGTGTCTGAGACTCAGGAGTACTCAGTGGAGGTGAGCGTAGGGATGAATGAATGAACAATATATGTACCAGAAAGAGACTTTCTAAGGAAGTGAAAGTGCCACTGGCATAGCTGAGCTTCATCACTTATTAACGCTGTGACCTTGGACAAGCTACTCAACCTCTCTGAGGCTCTGCTTCTTCCTCATCTATAAGTGGAGGTGGTACCGCCTTTCCTCCTTATTTCATGGTAAGCATCAAATGCCATAGTGACATGGATGCGCACTGCATAAAACTGTGCAATGTTTAATTAAGCTCATTAAAAGATTATTCAGACAGAGAGAGGAAGTTTTGATATAGGTGGCCGTGTTTTGTGGTGAGTGTGTTGTTTGTGTTAGCACATGTACACTTGTATACATCTAAATCCCCAGTGATTCTCCATTCTACAATGTCATCTGAAAAGCCACAACAAAAGACAGACCCAGGAGCCTACCTTCGCATTTCGGTGGTGAGCCTGTCCAGTGTCCAGATGGAGTACAATCCAGTCTTTGTGGTCCAGATAAAGAAAATCCCTCATCACAGATGAATTGGCACGTGGATTTATAACTGGATGCTCCAAGAGGTTGGACACAGGTCACTGTTCCGTTCTGAGGACTTAGCAACAATGGGCAGCTAATGGCTGCCATGAGCATGGCAGAGGAGGAGAGAAGAGATGGGTTTAGAACTCAGCAAACTGAAATCTGTGTGTGTGTGAGAGAGAGAGAGTGAGAGTGAGAGAAACACCTCCTCAATATACAACAGCAGCCTTTAGCTAAAAATAATTGTTCAAATCTCATGATGCTTTATCACCAGTTAAAAGTTACAGGGTGTAAAATAGCAGCAGATCACAGTTGGTTAATATCTTGTCATGATCTCTCACAAGCAGCCTCAGAGCTGACTTTAAAAGGAAGCTGGTGTTCTTTTGGAAAGAGAGTGATGTGACTCATTTCAGTTGCCCCTGGACAGGCGTGGAAGTGATTGTTCCCTTGATGTCTTCTCCAGAAACAAGCCTGATGACTTACCAGAAAACAATGCAAACAGTGAATGGAAACAGAAAAATGGAAATGGAGTCAAATACTTTCTCCTCCTTTCCCTGACTAGGTGGTGGGAAGAATCTGTGGAAATGCAGGCTCTGTTTCTTACTAGCAACATATCTCAGGACAACAACCTCCCTGAGCCTGGGTTATTTCTTCTTTGGCACAGGAGAAAGTAGAATCCTTGCCTTATAAGTTAATTCAATCATGTGTAAAAATTAAAGATATAATAAAAACTTCTGGACATACAGTAGGTATATAATGTAATCAACTGTCTGCAAATGCCAGCCACAAAAGACTCTACTTGGGTCACTTACCAAAAAAAAAGTTCAATTAGGTTTTATGGGTCTTTGCCACAGTCTACACATGTAGAGTTTGAGGTGCTAGGGAACTTGCCTGGGTCAGAGATCATTCTGCGTGACTTTTAGCAAGTCACTTAACCTCTCTGGGCCTCAGTATTGTCACCTTTAAAATGGGGAGATAGCAATACCGAGCTCCAGGATTTTTATTATGATCAAAAGCAAAAACACTCCACATGCAAATGTCAACAGCTGTGAAGATGTTCCTCTGTCGATTAACGAAACAATAAAGCCCAGATTAAACATGCTGATGTTTAAAAAGTGAAGACTTAGTGATCACCTGGTTTCGGGTATTTCTTCTCACTGTTTGACCTGGTTGAGCCAGGTCTGGCATTAGACTAGAGATGGTGACAGTATGGCTGTCCAGGGGGCCACTTTTCGGCCACTGACGTGAATGGGCTGAAATTTCGAAAGCACTTTTCTCTTTCTTTTCATTCCTTCACCTGTCCTGCTGAATTCCCTCCAATCTGATCAGCTTGTCCAAAAACCTAGTTATTTTCTGCCACTTGAAATGTCTTTCTGTATTAAGTGTATATGTGGAGCGGGAGAGGGAACAATTTAAGAAGCCTCTGAACTGTAAGGACCAGGGGAAGAAGGGCTGTGAGGGAGGACCCTGCGGCCATGGAGCCCATTGCCAGCTCTTTTGTGGCTTTTTCTTCTGCCAGCAGGGCAGGGTGGGGAGAGCATTAAAAAGGGAAATTGTCTGATAACACCCTCTCAAAAGTGTCACAACATGTAGTGGATTGCAAGCCTCATGGTACCTTCCTGCCCAGCCCACATTTCAGTATTTTGCTTGATGCCTACCCAGCAACAGGAGGAGAAAGTTCAGTCGGAGTAAACAAAGAACTAAAAGCAGAAGGGAACTGGAAGGTCACAGGAAGCCGTGGTGAGTGGCAATCTCCTTGCTGTGAAACACCCTGGACAGTATGGAGTGATGAACTGTAATCTGCGCCCTGCGTGGCCAGGGGTTACCAGGACAAGTTCTGATCACTGTGATAACCCTTCTCACCGACTTCCAGCTCTTCCCAAAGGCTGAGACAATTTGTAACATGCCTGGGCTTCGTTGTAGTCAGGATGAGCACAAAGGGGGCAAAGTCACAGAGCCACCCCCTTCTCCCAGACCCAGCTCTGAAGGTGCACCCAAACCCGATGCCAGTGGCTTGCCATACTCCGATGCCAGGGGGTGGACATCCAGTGCTGCTGGTTCATTCATCCATTCATGCCCTCACTGTTGACCTAGCTCCCCAGTGAGGTCTGGGACGTGTGTGCATGCTTGTGTGTGACCTAAATAGCAAGTGGTTTCCTCTTCATAAAAAATACGCCTCTGCCTGATTCTGCTCGGATGTTGAAGGTCTGTACAAAGTAAAAGGCATGGCAAATGCTGTAGAAATGTCTAGTAATTTACCCATTTAATTTCCTCACTAAAAGTATAAATTTATCATATAATATCAATTGCACACAGGGGAACATGAGTGGGGAAAACATTGGAAGAATTCATACCAGAATGATGTTCACAGTATCTGTTTTAGGGCTAGAGTATTTAAGAGAATAATTCTTCATTTCTCTATTTTCTAATTTTTCTGTAGATTTTGTAAATGGGAATATTGGCTTGTTTCTTTTCTTTCTTTCTTTTCTTTCTTTCTTTTTTTTGAAGAAAGAGTCCCACTCTGTTGCCAGAGCTAGAGTACAGTGGTGTCACCATAGCTCACTGCTGCCTCGAACCCCTGGGCCATCTCAGATTCCCAAGTGGCTGGGATTATAGGTGTGTGCCCCATGCCTGGGTAATACATCTTTCTTTGGAAAGTCAATATTTGCTATGAATATAATAAAGAGTTTACTATACTGAAGAAAAAAAGAATGCAAATACAAGAAAAACACACATCTATCCTTCAGTTGACAAATAGATATAATTAGAACCAGTTCTATTTCATACCTGGTGCTATACCATCGACAGAATACAGTGGGTTTTTATATCAAGTACAATGCAGATAAATTCTTACACTGAATCTGCACATTTTTGTTTTTGTCTGAGAATCCTATAACCCCTAGTTCACAGAGTAGTCTTATCCTCTTCCTGTCATTTTCCACTTTATCCCAAGTATCTATCTCTACTGTCACACAGACCTTGGAGTTTATTTGCAACTAGGTACATATAAATTTGGCCTCCCCCGACCCCATTATTATGCCCCAGTTTTCCTCAGAGTAAAGTGTCATGCCAGTCTTGGGACAACTATCCTGAAGCAATTTTTGTTCTTCTGGTCTTTTTTCCAGATGCAATTTTTAGCCAGCTGAGAATAGTTCACTGGATTAGTGACAGGAGCCTTGCGATCCTGTTCCTGATAAAGACCCTGATAAGGAGATAGCAAGGGCCATTCCCTGTGGCCATTCCCTCTGTCTAGTCCCCGAAGACATTTGCACTTGGAGTCCTTTGGTTGTGGGACAAAAGGATGATTGAGAGTATTTATTAATTTTCCAGTCCAGTTCAAGGTGAACTCTACAGTTCCCACCTTTAAAACACAGACTTGTAAAATACTGTCCATGACTACATCTAAGCTGCTGGAAAGAATGGGTTCTTACCTTGGCATTCTGGAGGAACAGCACTCCAGCTTCCAGAAGCCGAGCACTGTAGCACACTGTCACCCACCAGGTGCCAGCCTTCGTCACAGGTGAAGCTGCAGGCTGACTGGTACCGAAAGGTACCGAAGGGGTGGGAGCAGTTCATCTGAGCCTTGCTCGGAACTGGAAGATCTTGGCACTGCAAAGCTAAGTGATGAGAAAAGAGCAGCAAAGACATAGTAATATGGAAGGGGAGTACTCACTGATTCTGACCCGTTAGCCCTTTTTACTACCAAGAACAGGTATTCTTAAATGGGGCTTCCTTATCTTGGAAGATGAGAGGAGGGTCGCTTAGTTACAATGGCACATGAAAGAGTCTATTAGGAAAATGCTAAATTATTATTGAGCCTTTTGGCAATAGGGGTCAATAATATTTCTACCCATACTTTTGGACTCAAGAATCTATGCTAAGTATGTAATGAAGATGCATATGAAAGTCAATTCAGAGTTTTTTGCTTTTTTTTTTTTTTTAGACAGAGTCTATGTTGCCCTCGGTAGAGTGCTGTTGTGTCACAGCTCACAGCAACCTCCAACTCTCAGGCTTAAGTAATTCTCTTGCCTCAGCCTCCCAAGTAGCTGGGACTACAGGTGCCTGCCACAATGCCTGGCTATTTTTTTTGTTGCAGTTGTCATTGTTTTAGCTACCCTGGGCTGGCTTCAAACCTGCCAACCTCAGTGTATATGGCTAGTGCCGTAACCGCTGTGCTATGGGCACCAAGCCAATTCAAAGATTTTTCTTTTTATTAAGACATTATTTGTAAGAACAAAATACAATATAGAAAGCAAACATAAATGCCACTAATGAAAGTCAATATGGCAGGGCCAGGGAAAAAATATTAAAGGTCACTAAAAATGATATAGCTTTTCACTTTGGAAAGCTGTAAGAGGTGTCTCAATGTATAATGTTAAAAGAAAAAGCGGAATAAAAATTTTAATGTGTTATTCTGGAGGAACAGCACAGCAGCTTCCAGGTCTCAACTATATAAAATAGATGATAATATATGAAGCAAGCCTTTCCTCACCTTTAAAATGGTAACAATTGTAACTACCTCAGACTAAATGAAATCATAGAGAGTGCTTAATAAATATTAAGCACTGCTGCTATTATTATTAGAAATAGTAGTAGTGGTTGTGATATTAGAAGCAGCAGCAGCAGCAGCAATGGTAGTATTATTGAGGCTGTCCTTCAGAGGTAGACCATAAGTTCTAGAAGGCCTATAAAGGGAGTTACTGAGCCCACAGCTCTGGATGCTTAAGAAACTGTCTAACTATCTGTGCTGGACAATTAGGGTAATTGTCAGTAATGACATTTACTTGCCTAGAGAAAAGAATGGCTCAGGTGATCCCTTATGATTCCTTTTAAGTCTATCTAAGGGCTCTCCGAACGTCCACAATACATCCCATTGCCCTCACTAGGTCTCACCAGCATAGTGCACAGCCATTTATTCTTTCATGACCTTTTTTGTTCTGTTTTTCAATTTTTTTTATTATGGCAAATATAGATAGCATAACATTTACCCTTTACCATGTCCCCAATATTAAGCATACAGTTCAGTGGCATCAAGTACATTCATGTTATTGCACAATCGTCACCACCATCCATCTCCAAAATCCTTTTCATAATCTCAAACTGAAACTCTGTACCCATTAAACCATAATTCCCCTTTCTCCCCTCCCCCAGCCCCTGGCAACCACCGCTCTGCTCTCTGTCTCTGTGATTTTGAGGAACTCTAAGTTCCTCACTTAAGTGGAATCATATAGTTTATGCGAGTGGCTCATTACACTCAGTATAACATCCTCAAGACTCACCCATGTTCATAGCATAGGTCAGAATTTCCCTACTTTTTCAGGCTGAATATTAATTACATTGCAAGTGTCTGCCGTCTTTGGCTGATTCCATCATTCACTGAGGGAAACTTGCATGCTTTCCTACTTTAACTATCGCAAATGCTGCTGCAAATACAGGCGCACGGCTATCTCTTCAAGACCCCGCTTTAAAACCACTGCTTCATTTTAAAATCAGGGTATATGTGGACCCAGGAGAGTCATGTACATTTCCCAGGGTTTTGGTAAACAAGAACATAAAATGTCAAACTTGACTTCTGGCGAGGTGCCCCTTAAAAAATATAATGCTAATGACTTCCCTGTGCCTTGGTTCTGAAGAACCAAATATTGAAAAGCTGAAACATTGAAAGAGGATCATTTGTCAAATCAAATACCTGTCATGTATTAGGTAATATTATCCTCGTCATTATTTTCCCTGTAAAGCTTATGGGAGTTTTAAAGTTGCTTCTACATACATACATTATAGGGACCAGGGAGATGAGGCACCCCTGTTTTACAGAAGACACGGAGCCTCAGAGGGACCCCAGTTTTACTGACAGGAAATGACAGAACTGGACTAAGCCCTTGCCCTGCATCCTCCCTTTCCCCTGCGGCTGCTTAGGCACGTTCGCTCCCCCCAGCCACACCCCCGTCTCGCCCCTGCAGCCCTGCCCTTGACTCTGCTCGCGTTGCGCCCGGGCCCGGCTTCGCCCACCCCTTCGTCCCTGGTGCCAGGCACACCGAGGGCCCGCACGTGCTAGGACTTATGATGAATAAATTCCCCACGGTGCTCGGGGCAGGTGCTCACGCCTTCGATGAGCTGCGACGCACGGAAGAACATCACGACTGTCACGGTACCTTGACAAACAGGGGCTGGCGCTGTCCACTGTCCCGAGTCAGCGCACTGAACTGTGTCAGCTCCTCTCAGCGTGAAACCCTCAGCACAGCGGAAGCTACAGCTGGTGCTGGGCCGGAATTCTCCCGAGGAAGGCGAGCAGTCCAAGTTTCCGTGTTCGGGACTCCCCAGTGGCTCACACGAAATGGCTAAATAGAAAAATCACCTTCTGTAACTGGGTAACGGAAGGGCCCAGTTCGTTCTCAGAAAGCCCTCCCCGGGATGCTGCATTTTTTCTACCCGCATTGTATGTTGAGAACCCCGAATTTTCGCTTTCCAAAGGGAGGCTGCCTGGTACGCCTTCTCAGGCCCCTCTTTGCCTGGTTCACTCTCCCTGCCTTTGAGGTCTCAGCCTAGACTTCACTTGGGAAGCCCTCTCTTACCATCCCAGTTCAGGGGTGGGAGCACCTCCAACGTGCTCCCACAGCCCCCCTCTTCTGTGTCACTATTCCTACATGACCGTCGTTCTTCCTCATTCCACCAGCCTCCTTGAGGCTGTGGTCATTCATTCTGAGTTGTACTTCAAAGCTGAGCACAGTGTTTTCCACAGCAAAGGTCGTCATTAAATGTTTATTGACATTAGCTGAGCCGGGTGTTGTGGTGGGCACCTATAGTGCTTGGGAGGCTGAGACAAGAGGATAACTTGAACCCAGGAGTTTGAGGTTGCTGTGAACTATGAGGACAGGGTACTCTACTCCAGTGTGACTGAATGAGACTCTGTCTCCATATATATATATATATATATAGAGAGAGAGAGAGAGAGAGAGAGAGAGAGACATCTATGAAATTGAATCTGGGCAGTGTAGACACAGAAAAAGCTTGGACATAGAGGGCAAAAGCTGGACTCCCTATTATTGTTGACATTACTACTGAGCCCTGTAACATGATCCTAAATGGGCTTTCTCTTTGGAGCACAGGATGTCATCCTAATTAGACTTTGCCTGCCAACTTGAGCGCAAGCCAAACCGAGTTTCTGAGCACAATTAAGCTGGGAGTGACCTCAGTTCTGATGAAGATTGGTTTCCTCAGGCTCTTCCTTGATGAACCATTTCATCTCCAGGCTATTCTTGGAGCTTTGCAGAGTATACACACCACTCTCTAACTCTGGGCTTTGACCTCCGGTTTTTACAGAATCAGGGCATTGAAAAATAAAAGATCTCTATTGATTCTTTCTTACCTTATAGATGGGAAGGTGAGGTTCAGAAATGTTAAGTGACTTCCCTGAACCCTTATAGCTTGACAGTATAGAGAGAGCTGGGATTGTCATCCAGGTCAGTCTGGGAATTCACTAACCTCCTCCCCCCTTTTTTTTTTGCACTTTTTGGCTGGGGCTGGGTTTGAACCCGCCACCTCCTGTACATGGGGCTGGTGCCCTACTCCTTTGAGCCACAGGTGCTGCCCTCACTAACACACCTTTAATTTCCTATTCTCTGATGACTCCTGCCTTATAAGTTGAGGGCATGAGGCAGTTGTGCAGAATTCAGTTTTGTGGTGTTATAATTGCCTACCATTGCTTCACATGCTCTTTTTTCATGCAATGTTCCTTTGTTCCTCTGTCAAAAGTTAACTCCAAAGACTACGGGGGACTCTCTCTCTTACCCCTTTTAGCTGCTGCTCTGATTGCCTCTCAAGCACAGAACATCGTTTCACAGCTTGGATATGCAAGTGGGACAAGAAGGGAAGGAGAAAAGGAGCAGAAACAAAAATTGAGCAAGCACCCAGCTCTGTACTGGGTACTGCAAACATGCTATTTAATTGTATACTTGTACTATACCTAATTTTTTTTTTTTTGCAGTTTTTGGCCAGGGCTGGGTTTGAACCCGCCACCTCTGGCATATGGGGCTGGTGCCCTACTCCTTTGAGCCACAGGCACTGCCCTATACTTAATTCTTACAAAAAAACTTTGCAACTCTTAGCTCCATTTCACAGATGAGGAAACCATGGTTCTTAGAGGTTGAACAAGTTGCTTCGGTGTCAGAGCCTAAAAGAGGTCACCCTGACATCAAAAGCCCTTGCTTGGTCTTTCTACTGTGCCCTGACTCCTTGCATAGACTGGGGGCTGCCAAATGAAAATCTTACCCTCACAGGCCGGCAAGGGTGCAGTCCACTGGCCAGAGCTGATGCAACGGAGTGTTTCTGAACCACTCACACGGTAGCCAGGCTGGCACTGAAATTTACACCTGGAGCCATATGCAAAGGCAGCCAATGGGTGAACACAGTCCATGGTTCCTTGTCTGGGGGCTTCCAGGGGCTGACACTGCACAGCTGGATAAAGAAGGAGAAAAGGACTAGGGAGGAGAAAAAAGCCTGCCCACAGCTAGAGACCTACAGTAGTACAGCCTCTGGGAATAGGGTTGGAACTCGGAAGAGGTAAGTGACCCATCCTCAGTGTGACCTGAATCCCTTAAAGATGCAGATTCCTTCAATCTCCAGTCTTAATGCCCTCTATTCACTATACCTCGGTAAACCTGTCCTGGCAGGGTTTCTAGAGTCTACTTATTGTATGCCGAGGCCATCCTTTCCCACCTTATGTGAAATTTCTGATGAGGCCATGGTGAAACTGTGGATTGTGAGTTTGCGGGAAGGAAGGACTTTTTAATTTTATTTATAGTATATTCATCCTTTTGTTTTTCTAAAGTTTGACACACTTTTCTCATCCCAGATTAACGCAATCTAGCCAGGGGGCAGCTGGAAGGAGAGTTAACTTTGGTAATTCAGGCTGATCAGTTTTATCTATAGGCCCAGCAAGGGCTGGGTGCAGTAGATATCCTGAATCTATACATCCTATGCTATTGCCTGAAACTCACCTTGGCACACTGGCGCCGGGGCTGTCCACGCCCCTGACGCTGTGCATTGCACCATCTCTGGCCCGACTAATGCAAATCCCTCTTTACAACTGAAGCTACAGCTGGACGGGTACTGAAATGCTTCTGCAGAGTGAAGACAGGTCATGCTTCCTTGTTCTGGAATCTTGAGGGGAGAGCACTGCACAGCTGAAAAGAACCACAGGGCAATTGTGTGAATTCCCGGGCAAATTCTTTCCAGCACCCTGGAAGCCTTTCTACAACAGCTACACCTTCCCAAAGAGGCAGGCAGGCTAATGTCCTCGGTTAAATGAGACTGTCAGTTATGGTTTGAAAAGATCCAAACACTTTTTCTTTTTCATTTAGAGAAGTAAAAGTAGAGCGATCAACTTAATAGTACTCAATCCATAAGTTCTCCCTCATCATTATACACTATTCACTCTGTAATTTATAAAGGGAAAAGGGTCCCTTTGCAATGTTTTTGCCTGAGAATCAAGAATGAATGTCACTCTACAGATATGAAATGCCACGAAAATCAAAATTAGTGTTAGTCTGATCGACAAGTAACAGTGATAACCAGAATTTTCCATTTAACATAGATGCTCATTATTTCACTTTTTTTTTTGTTAAATGAAGACAGCTCATTCTGCCCTGTTTTCCCCAACCTCCAAATTTTAGACTTCAGTGAGGCTGGGAAGAGTAAGGTCTACACACCTACACACTGCGGAGGCTTATTCGTCCAGACTCCAGAAGCCAAGCAGCCCAGCTTGCTGGGCCCTTTCAGCTGGTAACCTTCCAGGCAGTGGAAACTGCACCGTGAGTTGAAAGAGAAGTTTCCCAGGGGGTGGCTGCAGTTCACAAAGACGTGGGCTGGGAGGTCAAACTCTCCACACTCCCTGACTGCGGGAGACAAAATGTTGATTCTTTTTTCATGGTAGATGTAAAGATGGTATTAGATTTGCTGACATTTGGAA
This sequence comes from Perodicticus potto, assembly GCA_963574655.1. Lineage (NCBI taxonomy): Eukaryota > Metazoa > Chordata > Mammalia > Primates > Lorisidae > Perodicticus > Perodicticus potto. The sequence goes on from CAUYRH010067743.1 coordinate 16,937, forward strand.
TTATTTGTGTAACCCTCTGAACTCTTAACTTTTTAAGCTTCCAACCCAAGCTGTCCTTCTTTACTTGGTTCCTTTGTATTTGCTGCCTCTTGGGAAACTCATTCTTTCACTGGTTTTTATTTCAAAGAAGTAAAATAGTCGGCAAGAGTTCTCTTTGTTTTGCTTCCTTTGCGTTTCCCTTTTCTCCTTTGAAATTTTTCGAGTTATTCTCTCAAAGAATAAAAATGTTTTTACACAGAATGCGTGTCTAGGGGCAATTTGGGTGGAGCAGACAGATGATAGGGGATGCCTAGGACTAGCCTGTACTCACTGGAGTGTCCCCAACGTGATCTGCTTCCTGGCATCACATCTGGCATAAGACCAGTAACCCAAATAATACCAGCAGGATGGAAGCCTCACCATATTCACATTCCGGCCCGTAGAAGCCAGGGTAGCAGGAGCAGGTGTGGTTCCCGATGGTCTCGATGCACTCCCCTTGGTTGCTGCAGGACATGTCCTGGCAGGAGGCTGCATAGAAACAGGAGGGTCAGAATCGTGAACATGCACAGGAGATGTTAAGAAAACCTTATCTTAAGCCACAGATCCAGCCTCTCTCAGGTAGGACTGAGCTAACCAGACTACCGAGAACTACAGTGTCATCTGGAGAGGCAAGGTGTTCCATGCAAAAGGTGTCACAGGAGTATCACATGGCTCTCCTGTCACACTTGGTGTCCTAAGGGGGGCATTGCTATGTGTGGACACAGAGGGACAAATGGAGTCACTGACAGATGTGCAGACAGAGAAACTTCTCTACGTGGCACAAACTGGGTTGTGGTTTTCTAACCAAGAGCTGTGCTCGTGTTGAATTACCATGGAAGTCCTCATGCCACATGTTACAGCATAGCAGTTAGGAAGTAGATGTGAGGGTCTGCGTGTTGCACAAATAGGACCTGAGTCCTGGCACTTCTTTCTGCTCACTACATGGCCATAGCAAGTTATTTCTCTGAACCCAGTTTATACAGTCAGGGCCCAGACCTTTCTACCTTTTGTTTGCTTCAAATCTGTGTCCACTGCCATACGGGCGTCTGGCAGAGGAGCCCAGGAACCAAATGAGATGTTAAGAACTGCTCCAAGTCAAGGACAAACAACCCTAAGAGGGGATTTTTCCCAAGCTAAACATGCCAGGCTTAGAGGGTACAGGGCACGGCTCACCTGCCAGGACCTCTGCACTTAGTCCATGACACTCAGTGACAATAGACAAAGGCCAGGGTTTCCTTCCTACTGGGAAGTCTTTGAGGGCATTCTTTTATACCAATTTTATACCAACCCAAGCTAATTCAGGTGCTAATAACTCGGCACCAATTTTATAGTCAACCTGAGTTTGTACTTGGTGGAGGATCAGTATTAGAGTTGATACTATGACAGCACTGAGAATGTTTTCATTGATTTTTTTTTGATCGAGTCATAGCTGGGGGCAAGGTCTGGGGCCGGACTGTTTTCTGGTGGTCATTCCCTCTGCACTAAGCCCTGGCCGTGTGTCAGGCCACTTTGGGGCATGTTACAAGGGGAAATCCATGTCACAGAGAGGGTCGTGCCAATGCTAGATAGCTTCTGTTTCCTCTCAACTATGAGATGAAATCATTCTCGCAAACCATGCGAACTTCTACAAGAGGAACTGACTGGCAGCCAATCAGTTTGGTGCCGCTGCACTGAGGCATGTGAAAGGGTTCCAGGTTAAGAGAAGACGCGGGAGGCAACAGTAGCTGGGAGACGCAAGATTGGCCACATCTTCCATCCTACCCACCTTGCCCTTAACCTTGACCCCACTAGTACTTTACAGTGGTAATACTTCCCTGCCTTATGTTCTTGGAGCATATAAGTTTTGCCTTGGTTGTGGCTTCCTAGGAATATCAGTATTCTAGAAATTTTTTTTAAACCAGGCAATATTCTGTATTCTACCCCATTTTAGGGCTTCCAGGTGGGTTAGCAACTTGTCTATTCTTTTGGATGGATTTACAAGGAGAAGAATAATGATGATTTGGTGAAAAAAATCTCTTTTTGATTGTCTGGTTCTGAGGTATAACAAATCCTGACATGTAGAAAATTATTCCAAAACCACTTAATCTCTTGTAGCAGTATACGGGAGAAGTCTGTAATATGCTATGTGATATGAAAAGTAGCATTAACAATGGCTGCATACTTTCTGAAAAGCCCTTGTACATATCTATTTCTCATCTATTTCCCACAAAGAATTGCTGGTGCCCTCCATCCCTCACATTTTGGATGGCAAAATGCCAATCAATGGCAGTGGCTATGTAGAGTATGAACTTGGTAGGGATGGAGCCCATCTGTGATCACGTGAAATCATTCCAATTAGTGAGGTGTGCCATCCTTGCAAGCTTAGAGGAACGGCATCATTTATGACAGTTATTTTCAATCTCTTTTCTACCTTGCCACTTTTTGGTAAGCTTTGTTGGGGAAGACTGCCTTGCAGAAATGGATGCTGAAGGTTGAATGAGGAGACAGAAAATCAGTGGCATATTGAAACAGATATTGGCAGTCAAGACAATCTGATAAAGGACAGTTCTAGGGAGGTGGTGCCTAGAAAGGGCAAAGAGCCAGCGGGAGAGCAGTCAGATGAACAATATAATCCCCATCCTGGTCTGTGGATAAATGGCCATTAATTAATTAGTATATAAATATGTTATTTACAAAATGAGATGTGACTACATGAAAATGCATTCATGCATGTGCTTTCCCTTAGCTAGGAGGTTTGAAGGAGAAGAGGGAAAATGTAGAAGGATAAGCTGCATATTCTGTTCTAATTGTGTGTCATTGAAGGATTCCAAGTGGGAGCATTTAAAATCTGAAGAATTCAGAACATACATAGCAGAGTGTGGCACATGTAAGAAGATTTATCAAAGACGGTCTAGGGTACTTAAGACTTTCCTGCTCAGGACAATCCATACTCTCCCTAGCCACAGAGTTTGTGCACTACAAGATACAGAAGGGGCCTGTCTAGATAGGAAGCAACATTAGAAAGATGGCATCAGCTCTGGCACCAGGCTCATGACTCCAGGAGGACCAAGCTTTCAGGCATGTCTGCTTCCTCTGGACCTGAGGGAACTGAGAGTCAAATACACCCCCAAGATCTAACCTTCAGGTACTTCTTCCCTTTCCTGGCTCCTCCACCACCACTGAAGGCCAAAGGATATGGACTTTGGATGTGTTATCGTAGACAAACTATAAAGCATTTGCTGTCCTTAGTTATGTACTCAAATTATCTCATAGAAATGCAAAGGCAAAAATGCGATGGCATATATGGCTAAAAACCACCAATTTTATAGTCAACCCGAGTTTGAAACTGGCCCCACCATCAACTGGTTTAGAATCTTGGGCAGATTACTTAAAAGCTTCTGAGCCTTTCTCTCATCTGCAAAATGAGAATAACAGAAGGAACTGATTAATGATGTTGTCATAAAGACTAAATACAACTAATAGGAAGGGACAAATGACACATGCAGTAAATGAACTAATAACAATGCCTGGAACACATTGGCATTCAAGAGATAACAGTTACAGCGGTGTCTCCCAGGGGCCAGGGCTATTCCCTCTCGGTTTGTATTTTCTTTTAATGAGGCCATAGTCATAGAAAGAGGCCCCAGACCTATAATTTAGGAGTCTGGTTTCCTTGTCCTGCTCCACACACAAAGTTTGGAGAAACTAAAACTTCTTGACTGTTTATCAGTTACACGATGAGAGGGGTGAGCCAGATGATACTAAATTCCCTGCTAGTTCAAACAGTCATTCTTCTCTAATCTTGGTCTTATATTCTTCAAAATACTCACTAATGCTGATTGATTAACAGTTTACTCCTTGATTTCATGTCCCTGCCTTTGTGACTCCATGATATTGGCCTAGCGGTTACAGTAGCCACCCAAGGAAGGTGTTTTGGTTCTGTTTTTGTTTTTATTTTATTTTTTTTGAGACAGAGTCTCATTCTGTCAACCTGGGTTTTATTTTATTTTATTTTTTTATTTTTTTGAGACAGAGTCTCATTCTGTCAACCTGAGCCAACCTCAAACTCCTGGGATCGAGTGATCATCTTGCCTCAGTCTCCCAAGTAGTTGGGACTACAGGTGCCGGCCATAAACCTGGCTAGTTTTTCTATTTTTAGTAGAGATAGGGTCTCGCTCTTGGTTAGGCTGGTCTCAAACTCCTGAGCTCAGGCCATCTACCCTCCTGGGCCTCCCACAGTGCTAGAATTACAGGCATGAGCCACCCTGCCAGCTTTGTTTTCATTTTAAATACTCAAATTTCAGACAGAGAAGACCCTACCTTTGTAGCACAGTGCCAGCTTTCTTTTCCGGCAGGGCTCATCGTTCCACTTGCCAGGGGCTGACTCACTCTTAATGTAGATCTCCACACAGTCTTCATTGTTTTTCTTGTTGTTGGGCTCATTGTCGGCCCAGTTCTCCACCTCTGGGGTGAGAGTCTTATTGGTTCCCACCCAGGTCCACTTATTATTGATCTTTCGGATCCCAATCCAGTAATAAGAGCTGTAGTAGGGGAGGACGTCATTGAGGTAGGCTATTTCATTTTTATTCTGGATGGCCACTAAATCTGTGTATTCCTTCTTGCAGAATAGCCTGGAAAAATTCCACGAGTATGCTTTTGTACTGTAATGATAGGTCCACGCTTCCACTTCTTTCTGATTTGTTAGTTCTAGATTAAAGGAGAGCGAATGTCAGGTTAACATCCCTTGCCAGGAGGCGGCTGTGATCAAATCAAGTACACTTCTGCATAGTCAGATGAGCCTTTGACCAAAAGATGAATACCCCAAACATGACTATTTTATACCTAATGTGGTTGTTTGAAGGGGTAACGGTGGTTTCCACCTTTCACTTGAAAGTGTACATGAAGTCAGAATAGCAAAAAAAAAAAAGCCCACTTCTGAGAATACTTGGTGTTAAAGATTTGGAATCATGAGATATCAGAGTTAGAATGGACCTTGGAAGTCATGGAATTTGCTCCTCTCCTTTTTCAAGTAAAGGAGACATATTTGGTAATTTGCCCAAGACCAAATTAAATAACACACAAAATGTCTTAAGGGCAGGTTCTGTCTCTTCATGTGGCAAGTTTAGATGCTTTATGACCTAGATAGAGCTTACCAGTTGGCCCAGCCGCATTGCCTGCCATGTTTGCCTTCTTTACAAAACAGAATTCCCAGTTGTGTGTCTTTGCACATTCTCTCTGTGCTGTCCTGCCTGCCCTCCCATCTTATGCCTGATAAACTTGACTCCCCCTGCTTTTCATGACTTCCCCAGGTAGGCTCAGTGTTCTCTCCTCCAGGCCACTGCACACCTGGTCCCCACCTCCACCACCTTTATTGCCATGTATTGTAATGTCCACCTCTGCTAGACTGTGAATCCCTGATTTTTCTATTTTTACCTCTTGATCCTTAGCACCAAGCATAGAGTTTGACACTTAATAGACATCCAGTAAATGCTTAACTGAATGAGAGCCAGGATTAGAAATCTGATAACTTGCCATGCAACTTTATATTCATTCCAATCTCCTTGATCAATTATTCTACTTCTTCCATGTCTGCTTTCTCACTCATTAAGATAGGGCACAAACAGCCCTTCTTTATAAGTGTTGGCAATATCAAATGAAATAAAAAATTGCCCTTCAAAAGTATAAAGATGCTATGATGGAAATTATTGTTATCATAACCTGTAGGAGTTCATCCAGGGCAGAGGAGGCCAGTTCCCACGTGGAGAGGTGTACAATGCAAGTAATTAGGCCTGGAAATGGCTCCCTTTCCTGTTTATAAAAGCTTGTTTCTGTTCAACCCTCTCCTCTGCAGCCTGCATGAGGGCTGACTGTGTTTGTACCTCCCTCACTGACACCACTACAGCATTATTTTGCCTTACTTTATTCTGATATAGCCAGTGTTGCATTGTGCCTTTCCCAGGCTCTAGGAAATTTTATCTCTGTAGGACTCTTTCTCCATAATAATGTATTGAAAACTATTTTTTTGCAACTGCTTTGGTATAAAAACAAATCTATTATTATATGTATAGTCAAACATTTTATTTTACTTCAAAGAAAATTATTATAAAAGAAATTCAACCATTTTTGTGAGTCCCTGAAAGTATTATGGGCCTGTGCCTAACAGATAAATTGGCCCTGAATATATCAGTTTAACTTCTTTCTGAAGCCTTTTCTACCAGTATGATGGTGTTGTGTACATTTTTCTTCCTGCAATCTGGGCTTGGGGGACAATTTTCCTATGCTTCCCACACAGGGTACAATTCTTAACTTCTCCCAATTGGCTCTGGGCTATACCCTAATTATACAGGGCTAAGTGAAGGGTTGGCATAAAATTTACCAGAGATCAGGGCACTGAAGCAAAGGAGTTGAGTAGCTCCAATGACGACTTGCTGGAATCTCTGGTTCCAGATGGCTTTGAAGCAGCTGGCCTGTAACAAGAAGAAGAAAGACAACAAAAAAATTCCTTTTAGTATCAATATACCACCAACATGGCCAAAAAAGATCCTGGTTGATGATAAAGATCCTGGTTAATGACGATGTTGAGTTATAATTCTCCCTATTTCCACTGGGAGGATAGCTCACGCCTTTCACTTTCCTCTTGCTTCTTACCACTCTGCTTCTGAGTCCTACGCTAGATGGACACTGTCATTGGGGGCAGAGTTCATTTCTTCATTCATTCAACAAATATCTATTGGATATGTTGTGCCACCAATAGTTTTTTAAAGATATATTTTTAATATGTATGTAAGAAAAATACTAACATGTGAATATGACTGCCATTATTATTATGCAATAATCTCCTTTTAAAAACTGGCATATCACACCGAATAATAATAAAAAGTTACTTGACTGCTACTAAAAGTTACTACAGAACTTAAGCTGATATAATTCAGGATCAATTTATCTGTTAGGCACACGCCCATGATACTTTCAGGGACTCACAAAAATAGTTGAATTTCTTTTATAATAATTTTCTTTGAAGTCAAAGAAAATGTTTTAATACTTGAGAACTCCCTAAGCCACACCAATACTGTCTAAACTATACTCTGATTGCCAGAGTACCAACTAATTATGCTATATTGTAATATTATAATACATCTATTTTGTAATATTGATCTATGTTTTATCTTGTTGTCTTTCCATTTCAGCATTAATCTGTAATACCATTTAGTGCTTCTTAATATATATAATAAACATACTCACCTTGGATCTATAGCAACTAATTATTTTTTGTGAGCTCCCTTCTGTTGAAATTTAGTCAAATCTATGAATATTTAAAATGTTTTGGGTTTTTTGTTTGTTTTGTTCTGTTTGGGGTTTTTTGTTTTTTGTATTTTTGAGACAGAGTCTCATTCCCTCACTCTGGGGTTGAGTGCTGTGTCATCATCATAGCTCACAGCAACCTCAAACTCCTGGGCACAAGTGATCCTCTTGCCTCAGCTTCCTGAGTAGCTGGGACTACAGGTGCCTGCTATGACAGCTGGCTCATTTTCCTATTTTTAGTAGAGACAGGGTCTGGTCTCACACTTGCTCAGGCTGGCCTCAAACTCCTGAGATCAAGCAATCCACCCTCCTCAGCCTCCCAGAGTGCTAGGATTACAGGCATGAGTCACTACCCCTGGTCCATTTAAAATGTTTTTAGACAAATAAATTCTGGAAATGCCCATCTTGTCCAACTTCTTTATGTTGGACAAGACTTGGAAAAACCTGAAGCTGAGAACAGGCAGGATGGGGACTGAAGATCCCATTCTTGGCAAAGGAAAACACCCCCAGAAAAGGGGGAAAATAAAAAAAATAAGCTGAGCAAGGCAGAACAAAGAAAAGTCAGCTAGTTTACCTTGAAACCAGCCACTGCTAAATTTCTTATCGGAGCAGTTTCCTGAGGGCCTGGCCTGTAGGGGATCCAGCTTGCAAAATTACCCCTACTGGGTATGTGAACACGCTGAAGAAATAATGGCCACAGAGAATGCTGTGTGCAAGGCCTAGCAAGAAACATTGACTAGGCCATCTCCTGCCCATGCAATAGCCAAAGCAAATACCCGTTGTATTGAATATGACTGCCAATATTATTATGCAATAATATTATTGCATAATGTATTTGTATTATGGCTGGGCAGAGATCAATGGAACACCTCGAGCCCTGACATATGGGTAAGAGAGCTCATCTCTCTTATCAAAGAGAAAGACCTTCTGTGGTAGTGAGGAGAGGAAAATTCCTCTTTCTGACCCAGTCTTCAGAGGAGATTGATGCCAGTGGCGATTTACTCTACAGTGAACTAACAGGTATTAACACCCCCCTAGGAATCTGCGTGTGTGACCACAGACAGGAGGCTGCCCTCACACAAGCCTCAGTTTTGGATTTCTCAAGGCTGCTCAGACCCATAAAGTTAATGATTATAGAAACAATATGATATGCTTGCTCAGAGAAACTGCTGACATCTTTGTTCACTTCCTCAGCTTACCTTTTGGGCTAATGAGCGAATAACTTTCAATAAAAGCTGAGTGGAACAAACACTTGGGGCCACTTGCTGGAACCCCACAAATAGGCAGTGGTCCCCGTGCTTCCACCTTTGAAAATTCTATTCTGATTGAGTTATTGTACACAGCTATGACTCAATAAAAAATAATTTAAAAAATAAATAAAGAAAAAGAAAAAGAAAAAAAAAAGAAAATTCTATTCTGTGTGTCTGTCTCTTTGTCTCTCATAATTTCCAACTTTACCTTTCTTCAGCTGACTGCTGCCAAATCCACAGGTCTTAACGCACCCTGCCCTCAGGGTGGGACCCCGGCAGCTTAGAGCATCTAAATAACATGTTCATAATGACATAGGCACAGCCTGGTCCTGGAACAACAGTTCTTGCCGTTCTACCTTCTTACCTTTATATGTTTCCCGGCTCCAAGTGCAGGCTGTGTTGCTCGTGTGGATGACTGAGTGTGCAATGTGACCAAGCCTAGCTGCTGCACCTGTTCCCCCTGAAGCCACCCCAATGTTACCACCAACATGAAAACAGCGCACTTGCCATGCAACCGCAGCTTTGCCACTCTTCCAACCAGATCGCCACCTAAAACTCCTGCTGTATGAAAATTCTGAATTGTCTCAATGAGAGTGCACGAGATGGTATGGGGTGATACATGTGTACTTGTGTGTGTGCACATGCACTACTCAGTGGTGATTAGTGGTAAGGACACAACTCAAATCAGTACAAGTTTCTCAGATAGTGAGAGAAGCCTGGCATTTTTCCATCTAGCAGTTTCTTTGAATTTTGGTTTTGATAAGTAGGCATATTTTGTGTTTTTATAACCTATGACAGAAATCAGCTGCCTTTTGCAGGAACTATGATTAAACACTGAAAGCATCATAATTTTGTGATTTATGGTGCTGTTTATCTGCACAGGAAGTAGGTTGACAATCCCTTAATTCGGACTTCACCCCATTGTTCTCTCTGCAGTATGCTATATTATCAGCTATTATTACTACCAGATTTCGATTCAATACTCAGAAAGTACCATCCCAAGTGATGGAGCAGAAATCCTCAAACCAGGATGTGTTTGGTGTCCATCAAGAATGTCAATTAAATCTATATTCAGATTCTCAACTTTCACACATATACTTTCCTAAAACCAGGCTGACTAAAATCACAATCTTCTCCTCCTTGACAAAATAAAATCATACTGTTTACTAATCTAACTCTTATTTATTATGGAGACTTGGCCCTGACCCTAAAGTACCTTGGTATACCACAGACAATTCAAAATATTAGTGTAGGTATTAAGAATTTCAATGTTTCAAATGATAGTGTAACAGGTCCTTTTTTAAGCACAGTGATTTTCATTTCTTTCCTTTCGTTAATTTTGAGACAGGACTCAATTAAGTTGTCAGTTTTGACTAAATTTTGATGATAAATCACTATAAAATTTGGAGCATGTAACTTAGAAGGAGTTCAAAGAATTGAGAGACATTGCTAAAATAAAACTTCCATTTCCATTTACTTAATCTTGAGAACGAAGTTTCTCAGTGTTTAAATCCTTAAAAATGAAATATAAGAATAAGATTGATGAATTGTCTAGTTTTGTTGATAAACAATATTCATTCATGAACATATGAGTGAATAGGGGAAGAGACCCTCCTTTCATTTAGAGATACATCTTTAATTGCATATTAAATATGAAAGTTTCACTTACTTATCAAAACTTGTAGTTTATGTATGATAGATTTATACTAAAAGTAGTTGTTGTGCTAACTCAATCAAAAAGAAAAAAATTTTAACACACAGAGACTTATGGTTTCAGAAAATTAAAATCTTTTAAATTATAGGCCGGGCGTGGTGGCTCACGCCTGTAATCTAGCACTCTGGGAGGTCGAGGTGGGTGGATTGCCCTGAGCTCAGAAGTTTGAGACCAGCCTGAGCCAGAATGAGACCCCGTCTCTACCAAAAAAAAAAGAAAAGAAAAAAAAAAGCTAGGTGTTGTGGCGGATGCCTGTAGTCCCAGCTACTTGGGAGGCTAAGACAAGAGAATCGCTTCAGCACAAGAGTTGGAGCTTACTGTGAGCTACGATGTCATAGCATTCTACTGAAGGCCACAAAGTGAGACTCTGTCTCAATCAAAGAAAAAAAAGATAAATAAAAGAAAAAAATAAAATAAAAACTTCAAACTAAAACAATTGAAAGCCAATTGAAAACAAAATTAAAAAACATTAAATTATAATTTATTTTTATTTTTGCAAAGAAGCATGATAGGGTAAGGAAGAAAAGACTTTAAACTTAAAAATGTATTATATGAGGTTAAAATTATGCAGGGGAAGTAGAATACAAATAAGTACTAAGGGAGAGAGAATAAATAATGTAAAATTGCTTATTATTAAGTGCTTGCTTATAGTTTCTTTAGGTGCTGAGGATTATCAGATTATGCTAGTATTTAATTCCATTGCATAAACTAAGAAATTATATAACAGTTTTTGTTTTAAAGGTCAATCTTTATAATACATTGGAAATTCAATCCTTTCTTCTAAAGTTTATGATGAAAAATTTTAGCTTTCTATTTAGAAAGGTGTGAGAAGTTACTTAGTCTTAGAATATTTTTAGAGGTACAGAAGCAAAAATATTGCCACTGGAGAGCACAGTGATGAAGGGACCCAGTGTTTGCCTTTGAACCTGTGCTGGGTTTCTACTCAGGAGGATTGGAGGAATGCAGTTATTTTAATTTTAGTGGTGCTCTTCCTGTGTACTTAGGAAGTGGTTTTCTCCCTGAATGAATTACTTCTAGAGGGTTCTCTGGCTTTGGGGCCAGCTCAGGGGAGAATATGGGGAGGGTGAGTAAGTGAGGCTCCTGAACCCCATTGCCATCCCCAATGTTACTCACCATTTCCCGTTTTGACCTGTTTAAACTTCAGTTAAGATTTGATTTGAACAAAATTTCCTCAGCAAGCTGGTTTTAAACATTTTAAAGTTTTAGAGGACTGATAAGTGTTTTTGATCATCCCCTGCTTTAACTTGAGTGTAGTTTTCTGTTTGTTTTAATCACTAAATACCAGGAATCACCTTTCATAGATTATTTCAGAAGATAGGCAACCACAAAAATGACTCCTAACTCAACTCAGCGTTTCTCTGGCATTCTGCAGTTGGTCGCTTGGACCATGAATGCTGGAGATGGGGTGGCTACCACTCCCCATCACTGAAACTCAACGAATTTAAACATTCTGCCCAAGCTTGCTCACCTGAATGCAGATAGGGTTAACACAGTGATTCTTATTCTTGTAGGGATCATGAACAAGTCTCATAAAAGCAATGGTCAGATGTCTTCAAAAAATGTACCCTTGCAATTTTTTAGACAATTTCAAATGGCTTGTGAACACAGTAAGTCTATCCATGTTGAATGGATCCCAGGTTCAAATCTCTGTGTTAACTGTAAGGCAACACCTTGACTCCCTGATGACTGACAAGGGTTAGAAGTGGAGGTATGGAGGCTGGATGATGCTTAGAAATCTTCCTTGAGTAATAATTTTCCTTGGAAACTTACTAGGGATAGGGAGGCTTTTGCATACCTGCTCCTGCTATGCCGAGCAGTCTTCAGGATGGTGCTGGATCTAGACTGCTGGGAAGGTATAAACTCTGCCCTGTGTTAATAAGTTAAGGGTTGAAACAAGAGGAAATTCCTCCCTTGGGGAAGCAGCCACATGCTCTGCTAATCTTTAAAGTTCTCTGGCAGCCTGGTTCAAACTGGAAGTCATGGGAAGGAGTCTGAGACTGGGTCATTTGAATAACATCCTGCTCCTGTGTAAACCTTCAGTAGGCATCGTGGTTATCTTTGATTTCTCTTTTCCAGAGAACCAGAGGTGATTGTTCGGTGAAGAAAGAAGCAGAGAGAAAGAGGAAGGAGAAAGGGTTTTTCCCTTGACCTTACATTTCACAGGAAGTGGTGCCAGAAGCCAGTAGACTCCTGTCCCATGGATTCCCAGTGCTCCAGCTAGTTCACCAACTTGGCAAGAATCATGCCCCAGACTCTTCCATCTGTATGGTGGACCATAGCTTTGTACTTCTAGAAAGGCCAAGCAACCTCCCTCGCTCAACTCCTACCTTCTGGGTGTGACTTTGAAAAGCTGCAGCACCAAAGGGAGTTCATATAATGAATATACATTCTTACCAACAGGCAGTATCACTGACCCGAGCCCCCTCACCTGCTGCCCACCGAGACTAGGAAGTCTGTGATGGAAGACCAAGGGTTTCTCCCTTGTTTGGACCCTTCATATCAATCTGTTATCAAATTCTATTGACTTTACCCTCTGATGAGATACCTGGCCATTCCCCAAATTTCTATTTTACTGCCACACACTAGCTTAGATGTAATCATTTCTTTCCAGGCCATGGCAGTCATCCTCTAATACTAATGGGTCTCTTTTCCTCTAGATTATCTATGTCTAATTCTTTCTCTAAAATGCATTAAGATCAATATTCCTAATATAAAAATATGATCATACTACTTTCACTACTTAAAATCCTTCAGCTGTCTTCACCCCCTGAGCAATACATAGAAACCCCTCAACATGTCACAAGCAGGAATCTCCAAGACATGGCCTTTCCCTGTTTATTCATCTCTTACCATTACCCTCAATCATCCCCTGCCAGTCCTCCACCATTCTACAATGCACTAAGACGAAATATCTCATAATTCCCAGAACACACTACATGTTCCCTGTGTTCTTATGCCCACGGCACCCTCTTTTTCTGTGTCTCCCTAGCTCCATAAGTTATGTTCTCCTCAAAGGAGCTTTTCCTCCACACCAAGATAGGTGCTCCCTTAATATCATTTGCATTTTATGCCATCATTTATTTCAATAATTGTTGATTAAGAGCCCACAATGTGTCAGGTACTGTTCTCGGGACGAGAGATAAAATGGTGAAAATAGACAGAATTCCTGTCCTCATAGAATATATACTTTCTAGCAAAGGAGACCATGAAACAACTACTAATAAATACACAACAGTACTCACCAAGTAAACATGAGAAATAAAAGGCAACAATAAGCACTAGGTAGAGAATAAAAGTGGGGTTCCTTGATGGAGTGAATAAGTGATTAGATAGAACAGAGGGTCAGGGCAGACATCTCCAAGGAAGTAAGGTTTAAGCTGAAAGCACAGTGACCAGAGCAAGCCAGCCAGTGAGAAGCAGGAGGAGGAGTATTCAAGGTAGAATAAAAAGCTAATTCGAAGGCCTTGAGGTGGAAGCAAAGTTTGTAGAGAACATGAAGGTGTTAGCATGGCTAGAGTAAAACTAGTAGTGGGTAAAAGAGTATGAGATGAAGATTGCTCCAGGTTTTGAGTGCCAAAATAAGGGGATGACATTTTCTTCTGAGTGCAACGAGAAGCCAAGGGACACTTTTAAGGGAAGTAGTAATGTGGTCTTTCTGATGTTGAAAATTGGGAGATCTGGGGCCAGAGACTGCAGGTTTCAAATACCATTGGCAGAAGGGATCCAAATGCAGGGGAGTATCATGCAAAGACACATCTAACAGTGATGTTTGTTGATGAGTTAGAAGCAGAGAGGCCGGATGACAAAAAGGAGAATGTGGTGGTCCCGGTGGGAGTTAGAGAGGGCCTGGCTTGAGCAGGGGTCAACAGGGATGTGTAGAGGGAAGGTGGATACCACAGTCATTGAGGACTTGGAGCTATACAACTCGTTTACAAAGCCCAGCTGTTACAGACATGACAGCTGATGTAATATTAGTGCCCTGAAGTTTCTGCATGGTGGGAGTGGTGATATATCATCGATATCTAGAGACCCAGCTTAAAGCTAGAAAAGAAAACAGTGAGAAAAAAAGGTTTTCTCTAGGCCAAACAGCAAATTACAAATAAAGACAGCAAGGGACCCAGTATATCAACACTTAGGATCAAAGCATATATCCACAAACTTTTAATGCGGAGTGTGATACCATGTACATAGGGTGACTGCTATGGTCTGAATGTTTGTGTTCCTCTCATGTTCATATGTTGAAACCTAATGCCCAATATGATGGTATTAGGAGACGGCATCTTTGGGATGTGATTAGATCACAAGGGTGGAACCATCGTGTATGGGATCAATTTCCTTAATAAAAGAAACCCCATAGGCCTGCCTTCACTCTTCCACTGTATGAGGATACAGCAAGAAGGCATTAGTCTATGCATTTGGAAGTGGACCCTCACCAAATATGTCAGCATTCTGATCTTGGATCCAGAATTACGAGAATAAATTTCTATTGTCTAAAAGCACCCCCGCTGCCCCTATCTATGATACTTTGTTATAATGGCCCAAATGGACAAAGACAATGGCAATACATTCTGGTTTATATGAATCCCAGTTTACACCTGTTGTCTTGACATAATTATTATTATTTTAAAGATAGGGTCTTTCTCTGCCACCCAGGCTGGAGTGCAGAGGTGTGATCACAGATCACTGCAGCCTTGAACTTTTGGGCTTGGATGATCCTCCCGCCTCAGCCTCCTGAGTGGCTGGGACTACGGGCACACACCACCATGCCTGGCTTAGCATAATTATTAATAGCATTTTTCTTTTCCTCTCAGAAGTGTCTTGGTGGAGAACAAGCTAAAGCAGCTAGACTGTGGTCTACTTCTCTCTTCATTCTTGGGGGAATGGTTACAGAAAAAAAAGCAGGTGACCTGGTTTAATCTCTTTGTAAACATGTTGACGACTGGACCTCCTGGTAGACTAATAATATTGTGTAGGAGAGTCTTTACATATGAAATGTTCTTAGTTGGATATCCCTGGTTTGGGATTCCCTATGGTCAACAAACCTAGACCTCATAGATTTATGAGGCATGATCCTGAATAGGATCTTGTTAACAACACAACTCTCTGGGTATTAAATAGGCTGTGTCATAACCCAATCACTTCCTGATGTGTGGGGTCATGCAAATATCCTATGGAGAGACCCCATTGTGTTATTCCTCTGTGAATAATGTGGGAAGGAAGGGCCTGATTGCTTATAGTTTTGAAATTACTAATAAAGACTGATTTTGAGTAAGGTACAAAAGGGATCAAAGCATATATTTGAATTAGCCTACTGGTTGCCATTATTTAAAGTGACCTATTAGCATTAAAAATAAAGTACTATACTTAAACATTTTTAAAAAGTCTGTTGGACCATAGATGAGTTATATCTCTAAGAAGGATTTGCTTTGTATTTTGACTTCATAAAATTTTTGTTTTGGGTTTCAGTCACAGGGGTGAGATCCCTAAAAGAGAATGTGATGAATTTCATTTATGACACCACCATGCACCCACTCTCTAGGGCCAGGTGCAGGTTCTTTTCTTAGCACGACCTATTATGAAGTAAATCATTTTGATTTTTGAGGCTTCATTAATAAACTTCCACTTACAGAGCTCTGAAGGGGCACATTTTAAGAGCTAGCGGCCAGCCCAGTAGAGATCTGAACCATTTAGTTGTATTTTTGAAAAACAGGTTTTTGAAGGGAGGTGAAGAATTGGAAACCACAGGCCTAAGATGGTTAAAATGCATAAAGGGAAGAGAGCCCAGAGGTTTCAGTTCAGCCTACAGAAACCTTGACTAACATTTAAATGTAAGTTCCCAGCCAAGAATTCCTCCTCTGAGATTTATCTGATGAAAGACACCTCACCAGATGAACCTTAACCTTATTTTCTCAGGGCCTAGAAGTTAATTGAAGCCCCTTTCTGAAACTGAATCAGAACTTACACAGACAGTTTGAGATTCCTGAATCTTAAGGGCTAAATGTGTTTAGAGAAAAAGGAAGAGATCCTATTTGTGAAAAGAAAATTTTTTAAAAGCCAGGAGTTCTTAGTACTTTATTGTAGGCTTCTAGCCTAGCTTCAGGGTGTGAGCTGAGGAGCTTCTGAGCAGAAGACACAGGAGGCAGTGGAGTCAGGTTCTTACCCTGGGTCCACACTGAGGTCGAGAACCTCCTGTGGTTGTCTTCAAAGGCTGGTATTTATGTGGGTGTTTGGGTTTTCATCTGGGAAAGAGGAGTTGTAGCTTTCCTTAGAATGTCAAAGAACTCCATGTTTATACTTTTGCAACAGGGGAGGATACCAAAGAGAATAGAAAGAAAAGAGGAATAACTGTTCATTCATGGAAGTTGACCAATTCAGAAGTATGACATGCAAGAGGAGAGAAGTGATCCACATTCTTATGCCATCGTGGTTCGAACTTAGGGCAGGCTCACAGTCCTTCCTCTTCTCTCCCTCAGCCTCGTATTCTTGTTTTCCCCAACACAGAAAACCCTCCTTGGAAGTATTTGAAAACCATGCTGTACAAAAGTGAAGAGGTGACATGAATCAAGCATAAGCACTACTTTTTTTCTGGAGTTTCAGAGAAAAGTGCCCCCCAGACAGAGGCCTGTCTTGTTCCTCCCTAACCACAAAGAACAGGATTTTGGACCATGGCACAAGGTGGGATGTTCTAGGAAAGTGGGTGATAACATCAGAAGTAGCCAAACCACATTTATGTTATCTAGGGTAACACTACTGAGTTTAAATGCCTAGTTAACTTTGGATCTTCCAGGGATCCCATACTCCATTATACCCCAAGAATTCTCTCTTTCTTATGACGATAGTAGCTAACATTTCCTAATCACTCAAGATGAATTGGGCTCAGCTCTTAATGCTTCTCAATACAGTCTTATTTAATCCCCACAGTGACACTATACAGTAAAGAATATTCATACCCATTTTACAAAAGGAAATGGAGTGTCCAGCAAGATTGAGACATGGGATAGAAGTTGAAACTATGTGGATATAAACTATGTGGATCAGTCCCAGAAGACTCAGTGCTCACAGAATGAAATAGGAGGGATAGGAATGAGAAACTGTGCCATTGTAAGCTTGTCCTAGGACATTGCTCAGCCACATTGATCTGCCTTCCATTTGTCCCAGAGAGAAAAGCAATTCTAGAAAACAGGTGGCAAGTTTACCAAGATCTACCCTCAGAAACTCCCTGTAAGTTGTGGTAGGAAGAGTAGCAGCTATGGAGTCAGAGGACAGGACCCAGATCCTGACATCATCCAGCCTAACAGTGCACCCTCGGTGAAATACCTAGCCTCAGAAGCTGCAACAGCTTCATTGATAAAATGGAAACAACCTCAACTCAAAAGGACGCTGGCAGCGTCAAAGTGGGCAGCGGGTTTAGAAGTGCTTGCAAACTCTAATGGGCTATTCACCAGAAAACTCCATGTCTATTGCTATTCCTCACTTTCCAAACCTTTACCTTCCTGGTACAGCCTCCAGAAGACTTCAAGTCACTTCAGCCACTTCCCAAGCAAAAGAAAAATAAACTCACCATCTCCTCTGCGACTCTGCTGGTCTTCTGCCTTCTGCCCAACCCAGACTTCTTATAGTCTCTCCACCTCCCATCAGTGTCAGACTGTTTAGAAAAACAACTTCCTATTCACTTTTCAGAAGTTTGCCACAGCCCTTCCCATGAACTTAGAAAGCTGATAACGCAGGAGCAATGCTGGCAGCTAAGCAACGAGGGGTTAGGGGATTGCACCCTTCCATGAGAGACAGTCTGGAGACAGCAGCAGGTGTGAATCACTTCTGGACATCCCAGACTGAGCAATGCAGGACGAGTACCCACACCCCCAGGAATCAGATTTCCTTTAATTATGATATGAGTTCCAAATTAAGGTCACACATTCGGAAAACGTGTTGTATTAATCATAATATCCCACTGAAAATTTTCCAATTCTTTTGAAAGGTCAGTGAATGCTTACTATTCCAAAAGCTTTCTGAGGGAAAGAAGCAAAAAATAGTAGCAAAAAAAAAATAGTAAGTAGATAGAAAAGGAAAAAGCCACTGAGGATTTTCGGGCACTAGAGGAAGATTGTTGGTAATGGTCCTGAAATGATATTTAAACAACAATGGATCATTTGGAAGCAAGCGACTCTGCTTCTTACATCAGAAATAAAAAAGGATATAAAATGAAAGGGTTAGTTTTCTTCTTCCCATGGAGTGTGTGGGACTAAAAAGCTTTTGGCACAGTGGGTAAGACTTGAGCTGTGTTGATTAACTGCCTGAGACTCAGCCTGGCTCCATCTCTGGTGAGCTATTGAGCAAATTACTTAAACTCTCTATACTGCTGTTTTCTTAACTGTGCAACAGACTGATAGCTTCACAGGGTTGTTGTGGGATTAGATGAGTTAATATGTGGATGGTGCTAGAAATAATATCTGGCACACAGATGTTGTACGCTCAACAAATGCTGGGTGTTATGAATACTTTCCAGATTGGTCTCAGACAGTAAAATCAAGCATCAAGTATTTGGTATCAAGTCAGAAAACCATAACTCTAATCTATCCTCTTGGAGTTCTAGTTGTATAGGAGTGGGTGTTACTCTTTATTCATTCCATGAGGGTTGCAACTTGTAAATAGGCATTTCATAGATGCATTAAATGGAATAAAATGGAAAGATTTGGAAGAAAGTCTAAAAGATGAATTAAGGCACTTGAGGCTGTATTTGCACTTTGGAATTTTGGACCAAGAGGAAGGGACTATTACACAGATGAGGCAGAAAGGCTCGTGAAGGAGGTGGCAATGAAGGAATGACCACAGGGGAATAAGGAAAGTTGAGAGAGAGGAAAGAATGGGGAGCTTTGAGGTAGCATGATCCAGGGATTTGGAGTCCACATCTTAAAGCCAGACTGCCTGGCTAAAGCTGTGCGGTTGGGAAAGTTATCAACCTCCTAGTCCTCAGTTTCCCCAGTTTTGTGAATTTATAAGGATAATGCCTAGAAAGTTAGGACAATTAAATGAGTTTAAATGTTTGAAACAATAATAGCACACTGTAAGTGCAACATAATGCAAGCTATTGCTTTCATTTCTTTCTGTTTTATTTTTACTTCCTAGATGCTTCTTTCAGCATGGCCTCATTTTTAGAAAAAACTTTCTTAGATAAGAATGAGGGAGGTTGCGATGTAGACTGATAGGTTCTCATTGATAATACATTTGATAACAAGTTTTATTGATAACAAGTATGTTAAGTTTGATAACGTTAAATATTAGTGAACCTGAAGAAAGCAGGAAAAGGTTCCTAGGGAGGTAACATTAGCAAGGTAGTGGAGTTGGAGACACCAGCCTTCATCTTCCCATAAAAATGAAATTGGATCCTCACCTCACAGCATGTATGTAAATCAACTAAAAATGGTTTGAAGACTAAAACAAGACCTGAAACTATAAAGCTACTAGAAGAAAACATAGGTGATAAGTTCTATGCCATAGGTCTTGGCAATTATTTTTGGGTTATGACCCCAAAAGCAGAAGCAACAAAAGCAAAAATAACAAGTGAGATGACATCAAACTAAAGGATAAAGGGTGAGATCACACTTGTGGTGCATATATGAAGGGTCGGGAGAAAACTTCTAAATATGGATCAAAAATGTTTTCACATAGTAAATGAGAAAATATCATGAATGTTATATCAATCAGGGTGATAAAAATATCTCTGATTGTATGTGAAGCCTGCACACTGTACCCTATGACTGAATTATTGTACACAGCTATGACTCAATAAAAAAAAAAAAAAAACTATTAACAGCTTGATGACTTCCTGGCCCTTCCAGGTAGTGGGTTTTGCTTCTCTTGGATATCACAAAGAATTAAAGGACAGTATTCATTGTCTATATTTCCAAAGCAAGGTATGCAAAGACATCTGTATACCATTAAGCCAAACACAGGCAGACAAATATTGGATATCCTGACTTATACGTAAATGTGGACTGTTTAAAAGTCAAGCTTATAAAGCAGAGAGTAAATTGGAAGCGAACGGGGGCTAGAGAGGAGTTCTCAAAGTGGGAGTTAGGAGATACAATAAAAGGAGAGAGACCACCTGCATCCATGCAGATGCTCAAGGCTGTTTTGTTTTTAAACCATGTTTGCTTACTTTTTACGCATATATAAAATTAGGAAAAAGCTTGTCCTAAGTATGGTAATATAAACTAGTGACAGGATGTCATAATGGACCCAACGTCTCTGTGCCTGGAGTGAAGCAATGAGTGCGGTAGGAATACGCCTTGGGTCACACACCAGCTGTCTCAACAAGGACTTGGCTGCCAGCTTCAGAGTAACCCACCCAGCACCCACCTTAATTACCAGAATGCCTTACAAATTCCAGGCTGAAAATGCTTTAGGTCAGAAAATCCTATTTTCTATAGAAGGCTGAAAACAATGCAGACGTACTTGTATTTGTTGGGGGGGGGGAGAACAAACCTTTAGACCAGTCTTTATCTCTTGGTATTCTGCGATTCTGGCATTCTTATCAAAAACAAAATCAAGTGCTATCTGGCCATGAGGAAGGAAGGAGAATCAATCTGGTCAGAAGCTAAAATGTCCTGTCTCCAGATTTTGAGTAGCTAGATGACAGGAACCATTTCTCTGGTTATAGTCCGAGCCTCATGACACTGAAAACAGAACTATCCTTCAAAACAACTCTCCCAGTGTTTCCTAGATCCAATTAGAATAAACATCAATGCACCAAATGTACATTTGTAACCGAAGAGGATAATATGACTTTATTAAAGGTCTAAGTGTATCCCTGCCTGTTTTCAAGATGACTGCAAAGAGAGCAACATTTGGTTCTTTTGATATTAGAGCCCTGAACACCAGGAAAATAAATATATCACTGTCAACAGGGAAGAGGTCCAGCAAACAGTCACTGCACATCTATCTCAAAAGATTCCTCAGTTAATCTTCAAGCTAGTGATAGCTGCCAAGTTCTCTCTTTCCTTTGGTTCAAAAATATATTACACTCCAATCAGTGGTAGGGCATTTGACTGCAAGATATTACAGTCAAATAAAATCCAAATTCCCTACCACATTAGTTACTATTACTAGTAACAAAGGACTTCAAATTCAACAGCTCACAACAACAATGAGTTATCTAAGACAGTTATTACAGGTCAGGAATCTGGATGTGGTTTAGCTGGGTAGTTCCGGGTCCCTGGTGTGGTCATAGTCAAGGTGTTGGCTGGGATTTCAGTGGTCAGAAGATGTGACTGGAGCTGGAGGCCCCACTTCCAAGCTTACTCCCAAGGCTGCTGACACAGGAGGCTGTTTGCTTACCAGGTGAGCCTGTTCATGTTTTTCACAAGACAGTAGCTGGTTTGCCACAGAGCAAGTGATTCTAGAAAGAGAAAGAGACCACCACTCTTTTATAATGTAATCTCAGAGAATTCACATACCATCATTTCTGCCATGCTCTCTTGGTCCCCAACACCAACCCTGGTACAACGTGCATAAGGACCCACAGCATGTCACTGGGGACCTTCTGGAGGTGCCCATGCTTCCCAAACCCGCAGTGAGCTCCTCTCTGCCTGTCTCCAAACTCACCTCACGCCGTTCTCTCTGCTTTCCAGCTGCACTCCATTCTTTTGACAGTTGCAGAACACACTGAAATCTTTCCCTCATCAGTTTCTTTTTTATTTTCTCTTTCCTATGCCTGGATGCTTTTCATCAGCTACTACAATGGATAAATCCTTCTCATCAGACTAATCCTTCTCCTCATCTTATCAGCGAGGCCTTTCCACCTACTTTTAAAATTCTCCATCCTGCGTTTCTTTCGTGGCAAATTGTGCTTACACTTGTTTACGTTTCCACTTGCTTATTGCATTTTTCTAAGTCCGATAAGCACCATAAAGATAAGGACCCTCTCTGTCATGGTTGGTTGTATCTCCAGGGCCTGGAACAAATGTTGGTGCTCATAAATATTTACTGCCTGAATGGAAAAGGCATAATCAACTGCTCTCCCCAGTGACCATCTTGTTTCTAAGTACCTTGACCCACACCTACACAATGTGGGGGACGCTCTTCCAAATCAGGCATCAAAGCAAACTTATAACACCTCTTCCCTGCCACATTCCTCCATCCTTTCTTATAAAGTGATCACAGGCAATGAGGTCCAAATAGGCTCAACACCTTTGAGATGCCCCTGCTCATCTTTGAAAGTCTCTAGCATGTCAACCCATAATCTTCTGACTATTCTAACATTTCTTGTTCTGTTGCACCTAGTTTCCATCCCATTGCCTCATATTTAATTTCTATGGCTCAGACCAAAATCTTCAGCTAGATGCTTTAGCATATCCTGTCTGTGTGGGCTCTAAAACCCAGCATCACTCAAGGCTGTTAAATCCCTGGCCCGTCATTCTGCGGCTTTCGGCAAGCAAGGCTGGCTCCACGCCCACATCCCACGACTCCCACAGTCTCTGCCTCAGTCCAGAACTCAAGCATCGGCTTGAATTGGAACAATATAAGAAGTTAGGACAACTGGTGATTCCTTTTTTTTATGTGGCCTCTTGTTCTCTAGAGATCTTGTTATCGTTTGAACTCCCACATACACAGTTTTTAAATGCTGAAGTTCTCTGAGTTTATCTTTCTTCAATCGGATTAATTAGAGCACAATGGCTGAGCTTAATCTGGCGCAGCACATGCAGAAACACTTTATTGAATATTTTACTTCCTTAGCCGTGATTCTGCATTGCAAAAAATCTAATCTGCCAGCAGATCTGCGTTCTAGCCGAAACTCTGAACTTCCCATCAGGTTAGATTTTTCTGGATGATAATAATACGATCTCATGCTTCAAAAGTCTTCCTAAATTCTGTGATAAAACACAATGTCGAGGCACATGTGGCTTTTCCTAGTTATCTCTGGTTCTTTAGGCACTTCTGAAGCCAGGTGCCAGTACCCTCAACAACGTGCCTATTATCCAAAGCCCTAAATTCTCTTTTTGTGTGTTCTGCGTTGATCCAGATGACCTTCTTGATCTGTCTAAAGATCCTTCATTCTCCTTCTTTCCCCAAAGATATTTATTTTTTTTAAAATAATTTTGTTAAATCATAATTGTGTACATTGGTGCAATCATAGGGCAGAATGTGCTTCATATACAATCAGAAACATTTTGATCGTACTGTGAGAGGGAAGGAGGCATCAACGTTCCCCAAAGATATTTAAAAACAGCTTCCAAGTGAATGCTTCTCTACCCTGAGATTTGTACTAACCCCCAGGGGCTCTGTACAAAAATCACCAACGTTGTGCCTATTCATTAGCTGGCTTCAATTTTCTAATCAACCGAGGCAAAATTTATGTTGCATTTAGAGGAGGCTAAAGGGTTTTGATGTTAATTTCCCAGACGTTTCCAGAACCAGAAAAGAAAAGGAGGAAAAGAAAGTAAGAAATCTAAACTGTTTTATCCTAAAGGCCAAAATATAAATACTTTAGCCTCTTTTTTAACTTGATATTAGAAGACATTTGCAGGCATGCTATTAGGAATGGCATAAAATGTTTTTAATCCTCTTCACTTTCATGGTTAATTAACCAAAATTTTTTGTGAGTTTTAGACTCTTACAAATTAGAGTTCGAGTCGCACTTGGGGTTTGTTAAGTATTTGTGAAATAAAAGGGCAAATAATATAATAATATTTTGTACGTATTACATTCTGTGCTTCTATACATATTACCCGAGGCTTACCTCTTCCTCTTTGTTGTACGCTGTGTATGCAATGAGTCAAAAAGAGGCGACTAGACTGTCTTTACTAAGACAGTAAACAAAAATAATAAAATATCTTTTTGGATCGTTTTTCATGTAATAATGGTGTTGGAATTCCAGAGTCTTTACAACTCTGGAATTTACACACACACCAGCACACACATTCACATGCACACATACAAAGGCAATGCAACACACTTTCACAATGTCGCAGCTAATGACAGGACACATTTGAACACAGCTGCTGTCATTACTAAATAATGACTGGCACCGAAAAACACAGCGATTCTTCTCAGGATTAAGGGATCGTAGGAAACTTCTCAGGTTTGTGAGAGTGGCAAGAGGTTGGGCTTGCTCAGTCTGAACCCAGTTTCTCTACATTCTTTTAAAACAACTTGTGTCAGAAGATATTTCTTTATAATCTTCCTTTTTTTTTTATAAATCTTCATTGATATTTTTCCGTACGAGTACCAGGAGATACAGTTCAGAGCCTGTAGTTAAAGAAGCTCACCTTGGGCATTCCTATCACAGGTTTTAAACTAAAAGGATTTCTTCAAAGCTTATCATGAGAGTCTTACAGTTATACAGTACACCAAGAGAAAGAAAATGTCCCCAAATTATTTTCTCTTGAGTACCAATCTCTCTGCTTCTTACTGCACACATTTTAGCTGTAATGCCATTTAAATTCACTATTAATTATCACCTTTTCCTTTGGGGTTGTTAATTGTTGTTAATCTGCCTTCAAAACAGGTTAAAGGTATGTAAGCTAATGAACAACTCCAGGCAGGAAATACATTTCACAACTCTGCTTCATTACCACAGCGCATCCAATTATTTTTAATAAAATGATGGTATAAAGGACTGATTAGAAAGGACCAAGCAAGTTTGGGGAAAGTAAAAGTAATTTTTTTAATAGCACATTGAATAAGCATGAAAACTGTGATCTCCTTAATACAAGATTTCTATAATATTTAAACAAAGGTATAGATTATACATTGAGGCTCTATACAATAAATGAATTATTTTTTAATTCATGAAATAATTTGATATATTGGATTCCTCTGGAATCAAGCAAATCATTGTGTTATTTTATTCAATATATCATATTATTTCATGAATTAAAAACCAGTTGCTTTCCCCAACAAAGGAACATTTATCACATATCATGTATCCCAAATCTTAAAAAAGAAATATCACTAAAAAGAAAGGAGAAGATAGCAAGAAGAATGCACAAATAAACTTTTAAAGTCATAATTTATTGAAGAACACTCTTCCTAGTAAAGTATCACAAGAATGGAAAAGCAAGTATCCATTAGTGCGTATGTACTCAACACTAATGTGAGACCAATAGATAAACAGCTACGTATGCCCACATGAGAAAAAAACACAATTAAATTCAATTGAGGAGGTGGGGGAGGAGGGAGAGAGGCCAGAAAGGAGGAAGAGCGATTAGTAAACTCTCTGCTAAGGGGCCGACGTAAGGGTATACAGCACATCCCTGGGTGAAGGGCTCAACTACAACTTAAACTTTACCTAACAAACGCAAACAATGTAACCTAATCATCTGTGCCTTCATATTAATCTGAAATGAAAATAAACTAAAATAAAAATCTTAACTTATTGAAACCATTGCCATTTTCCTTCTGATTTTCCCATCAGCGAAACCTATGATAAGGTCATACATATGTAATTTTATGAATTACAAGAATAATCCCTAAAACTCAGTTCTAGATTTTTCTCTTTCTTTTTCTTTCACCTGCATCTACTGTGTCAAAAGTGCCCACTTGCTTCCATGCCTAAAAGGAACACGGATATGACTTCCCAGATATTTTTCCAAACATCCTCAAGTCAGCTCTGCCTGGAATTCATGTCAACACATCAAAAGCAATCCCATCATTTTTTATTCCAGGGAATCGAGCTTCTTCTCTATTTCCCTAACACAGTCATAGAAATTATCACTTAATGTAGATTCTAACTATCCAGGCTGGCATTCTCAAACATATTTCATTTGCTTCTCTCTTTTGTCTACAAATCAGTTTCCAAATACCATAGACTCTTAGTTATCTGGCTGTTCTTAATCCATTTCTTCTTTCGGTCCTTAGCCAGCAGCATAATTCTAGTTACTATTATATTAAACCTAAATTATTTCAACTGCTAATTTCTTGTCTCTGATTGCTGACTTCCAAGAACCTCTATCAATGGACTAGACTTATCAAAGATGTCAAAAGCATATATACAGCAGTTCTCCAGAAAGAAGCCTTCTTCCTCAGCTTCTCCCAGATCCCTGAACCTTTACCCATCATTATGGCAGTGGCCCACTCTTTTCTCCCCTAGAACACCCAGTTGTTCCAGCTGGCTTGAGGTTTTTTTGACTGATTTTTTGGCTAGTAAAAATGGGAAGGGGAATGATATAACCATATTTACTGGCTGGCCCTTGAAAACATCTCACATGATAGCCCATACTTCTCTGTGGTTATACCAGTGTTCCAGAATATATAGCTAGAGATAAAGGAGAGACACCCTCTCTGGGTCAGACTGTAATGGGAGGAAGAAACAAACTTATGTAGTGTCCAATCCTGAGAATGAAGGTTTGATACAACAAGTAGCATTGTACCTACCACTTCTTCCTACCTCCAGACACCAGCCTCTCAGGGGAGACCAACAAAGACTTTGAGAACCATCCTTAATTCATATTCATTCTAAATGAGAGACAAGAAATGGAGAATGAGGTAGGCCATCAAAATGGGTCTAGAGTAGCGATTCTCAACCTTCCAAATGCAATGACCCTTTAATACAGTTCCTGTGTGTCATGACCCACAAGTTGAGAACCACTGGTCTAGAGCAAGGAGTCAAAGGAGGAGGCAACATAGTCAGGACTCTGCAAACACATGAGACATCTTGCTCAACCAAATTGTTTACAGTAAGCTTAACTAGCTGCAATCACTTTATATCAAACATTGTTTGATTCTTTCAGTAACAGCAACACAGACTGAGATATTTTATAAACATTTACTATTTCTATTCTCCAATAACTAAGAAAATCTCCCCAGGATTCTTTCCACTTTGAATTGGAATGAAACACCTGTATTCTATCTCTTTGTGGCCTACCTTGTCTCAGTTCCCTTCCAATTCCCTTCAACATGTCTCCTTGGTTTTGACTCTCCCCTGGGTCTGGATCTCAGTTTTGTCCTTAAACACTTCCCTTTAGGTGTTCTCAGGTTCAAGGTCCAACAGCACGGAGCCCAGCCAGGGGTTGCCCTGTAGCCAGTCAAGGATTTGGGAACCCTGGAGAGGACTTTCAGACCTAGGGACAAAACAGCTTTCCCTTGTCAGCCCTAAGGTGCCTCAGTCTCTTACCCCATCCATGCATCTGTAAACAGGCCCAACATCAAATCATCTTCGAAATGTCAACTGAGACTTCTTTTTGTGTTTTGATGAGGACTTGGCTAATAAAACAAAAAATGAAACAATGAAAGCATTATAGTCCTTGTATGTTTTGCTATTATAAATCTGAAGGCTTGTGCAGTTAACCACAACACCTCATTCAAGAAAAATTAATACAACTATCAGAATGATTAGAAAGTAGTTCAAACACATTTGTAACCTGCCACAACACCAGATACAAATCTTTGTGGAAGGAAGGGGCTACACCAGATGGAAACAGATACAGAATATTTGACATGATTTCTTCCCTGCCCCTGGGAATTCACCTGCCCCTGGCATTAGCTATGTTCAAAAATAATAAAAATAGGGCAGCGCCTGTGGCTCAGAGGAGTACGGTGCTGGCCCCATATACCAGAGGTGGTGGGTTCAAACACAGCCCCAGCCAAAAACTGCAAAAACAATAATAACAATAATAATAATAATAATAATAAATACCTTGCTATGCTACTTCATTGCCATTTCAGAAAACTAAATATTCATATAAGAGTTTCTTTACAAACACTGGGCTTTCTTAGTTCTTGAACCAACCCCAAAAGCATTCAGCATTGGGAAAGATCACATCTTCAACCAGAGAGCGAACAGTATCTCTACCTGTAGCCTTCCAAACACTCCGAAAGTCCTTCTCCCTGAAGGCTTCTTTCTGCAATTGACATGGCAGATGGATCTAAGCATGTTGTCAGACAAAAGAAAGTTTAAATTTTTTATAGTAAGTGCACTCCACACAGGGGAAAAAGAAATCAGGTTTTTGTACTTTAAAGCACATCATCTCCCTGCCAAGTGGAGGACAATGAACCATTCCCAATGACTATTTGCAATGTGTAGGGTTAAAGCGTTTTTTGCATGTAGTTAAAACCAGGCAATGAGTCAATGGGAAAAAATTCCCTATGAAAATGGCTTTTAGATGTACTTGTTCATTGTTCATACAAGCATTTATCTTAAGAGGATATGCTCATCTGTTCCAGTCACTAGCATTTATACCTACCCAAGACACAATTAACTCCTATTGAAAATCTTATCTACATGGTTATTATAGAACTTAATCATATTTATGAATAAAGCCAGTTTAGATATTTGAACTTGGTATCTCTTGTGGAACAGTCTACATCATTGTGGACAGACCACAAAAAACCTCCTAGATAAATGCTGCCCACAGTCTGTCACCAAAGCAATGTGAAATCAATGTTCCACAGATAACAGGGAGAAGAGGGGGACATCCAAAATAGTCTCATTATTTTCAAGGTACAGTCAAGAGAATACTGTGATATATATGTATGTATGCACATATATTTCAGTATTATTGGAATATATATAATATACATGCTAATGTAGATTGACCAACTATTTCTCAGAGCCCATACTAGTCTTCCTCTTTAGGGGTAATGAGAGAAGCTGGAGAATTTATATAAGACAATAAGACAAGTGAGCCTTTTTTCCCTAATATAACGTTAATATTTAAACAAGTGTGATCCAAAAGTTGTAAATTTTCACTCTGCTGTGAAGAACAGACACATAAACTAGCTCAAGAAAAACATGAGGGTATTGTTGTTACCATGAGGATACAGTGGAAATGCTTTGGGCATCTAAAGGCAGGAAATTAAACATAGTTGGATCTCTCTGAAAACTGTAAATTCAGAAACTGTGTCTTCTCTAATTCTCAGGGGCCTGTTTCTGTCTCTGTTTTTAAGCTCTGTAATGCTTGTTTTTCTTCCTAAATTTCTCTATTAATTCATCTTGTGCATGGCCCAGGATGGGGACCCTAGCTTCTGATCTTTCAGATTAGATCTCCTGAGCCAAACTTCCTGCTACGTGTCTTAGTTCGAATTCCAAAGAAAAAGGTCCTGGTTGTCTACTGGTAAAAGAATGGATTCACCAGTTCTGGGTCAATTTCCTCCATGCCCAAACAGCAGCAGCAGAGAGATGGGGTCCCATGGGACATGCTGCTTCCAGTGGCAGAAAACGCAGCATACTCAGGATCCAGGGGAGCTGTCTGACCTGGGCTTGTTCCACATTATAGTGGATCAGCTCATGTGCCATGTACTCCAACTGCCTCTTATACTACTTAAGGCTAAAAGCTATTATACATTTCTCAGACTTCCTTGAAGAGTAAGTTTTGAATACAAACTAGATCACACTAATTAGAAACATCCACATGAGATTTGAGAAGATGAGCATGAGGTGGAGATACCCCTGCTACATTGAATTTCTCCTGCTAATACTAGGGTTTACCATAGCAGCATTTGATGTCCAGCCTCTCACCTCATGTGACGTCAGGGTGCTGCCCCTGAATCACACCGAGGGCAGAGTGCTCATAAGGACCACGGTTCTAATGACAGCCTCCTCACTCCCCGTGTTCCTAGCAGAGGGGGCAGCTTCCCTGGAAGGCCGGACTACTGGACTGCTTCCAGGGTTAGTCCCGGAAGCACACAGTTCTCCCATAGCCAAAACACGTAGACATCCAAAGATTTTTGTAAGCACCTAGATTTTTGCATTGAATCTCTTTCAGCTAAAAATAGCCCAGTGGTTTCTCTTTCCTACAACTGAAAGTTTTGAGCCCAGATCAGTAGGCTTTAGTATCCTAAACAAAATCTAGAGAGAGAAAGATGAACAGTCATGGAGTGTCCCACAGCAACTGAAAAATGACTCTGCTTAATCAAAAGGTGGAGGCTCTATTTGTTGATTAAATGTAAAGGACGCTTTTGGATAAAACCATATAAGGTATTATGCAAATGGATTCTGTTAAAGAAAGAACAAGACCAGGCAGAAGTTAATGCAGTAAAAACAGGTTTTATCAGGAACTATGGTGTTAAGGGAGAAAAAGACCTCAGCACAGAAAATGGGCTCAATTCTGACAGCCAAGGAGTAGCATTAAAAGGATAAATGGATGGAAAACCAGGACTGGAGGGATTCTGGTCCAGCAACAGACTTAACAAGATTCTTGCTGAAGGCAGGTCCAGGTGGTCAAAAATCACCTGGAGAACTATGTGGAATGACAAATTTGATCAGATAACAAGGTTGGTCAAATGTCAAGTTAGAGAATCTCTCTAACATGACTTCACAGGATTTTTTGCTGAAAATGAGTGAGGCAAAGGTAGACTCTCAGGTACTATGATTCAACCCTAGTTGACAAGAGGGTTCAGAGAAACTTGACTAAAGTTTAGTCAAGTTTAGTCTTTGTCATTTCTACCCTGACCTGAGAGGTATAGGTCTAGATTATCACAGCAATGAAGTGCTAAGGAAATAATAAAGGAATCCAACCTGTTGGTAATTAAGTGGAATAGTTGCGACACTTTCTGAACTATGAGAAGCCAAGTGAAAGAATAAATTTGCTGATGGAAGAGAAAGGCATCCTCTGTGCCGTGGCAAGGTGACCTTGATGTTGAGATCAACTTTAGCAGCCACAGAAACCATAGTGACAGATTAAAAGCAAGACCTTCAAATGAAGACCAGCTGTGGTACTTGCAGCAGAAGAACATCAGTAAGACCCAAACCATCAGACAATCAGAACAAGTAGGCACATTATCAACCAGGGGTGATGTATGACCCTCCCAGTCTGAGCTTCAGAGTCAGTCCTACTAACATTAGTATGTGGCCCAATTTCCAACTTTATAGGTAAACACACTCCCTTTATTTTCCTTGATAAAAGAAACATAAATCTAAAGAAAGATTCGATAAAATAATTCATTATTTAGGGTTCAAGGGACAAAGCCAGAGGTGAAAGTGTACTCACACACAGATTTGAAAAACAGGAAAAATATAAATGAACACACTCATATTTAGCATTAAGAGAAGAAGAAAAAGATTTTAAGGCAGGTATAAAGGGAAAAAAATAAGAAAGACCCATTTCAACAGGAAATAAAGAGGATAAGAATGGCAGTGGTAAAAGGAACTTAAATAATCATAATGTATGCAGTGCCTACTAAGTCCCAGGTATTATCCTAAGCTCTGAGAATATTTCAATGGATAAGAAAAACAAGAGATAATGAGTGATGAAACTTAAGAGATTCGTAAGGCAGGTAAGGATAAAATCATTGAAAGGCTTTTATGGAGCAGTTTTGACATCGTCCTTCAGAAAATAAGAAGCCATTTATTTTCTCTCAGTTCCAAAGACATAATTGGTCCATGCTACAAAGATAACTAACACTTGGAATATATGGAAAAGTTAGAGGCTGCTATAATAATTCTATCAAAAATCATTATCCTCATCATCACCACCACCATCAGCATCCCTTGATTTCGGATAATTACTTTTTATTTTGAATAAGTAGATAACATTAACCATGTTGGGAAAAGCAGAATGAAGTTTTTCTTGTTTAGGTTTGGGTGTGGTCTATTCAATTTGAACTACTTGTTATCAATAGGTTGATGATTATATTTTGAGAAGTATGTCTTTCTATTGAGGTTAATGGGAAAGTTTGCCATTAATAAAATAGAAATAAAACCATCAGTTTCTACAGAACCCATACTACGTGGGGGGGGGGGGTGTAGTTTTTCTTGATTTTTGGTACTACTTGAATTGCACTAATCTTGTCTTCTCCCCTCAAGAGTTTTCTCAAGAGTTTTCTCCAAGGATGAATTCCATGCAATAGTTATAGGAGATTTTTGTAATCATGGAAGATAGTGGCAGGTCACTGATTCCTGAGTTAGGGGAGCTTCCAAACAGGATTTTCTGCCAACCCAGGTAAACTAGGTAGCAACCTTCAAAAGTAGCCAGTTACAGGATCAGGACTTAGCGCAGAGCCCAATTAACTGATGTCCACAATGACTTTGAATGAGCAACAATGTTTTACAGAAGTTGTATGTGTTTGGGACTAGATAGGGCATATGATCAACACTAATGACTTCCCCCTCTCTTCTCCACCTTCTATCTCTCAATGCACAAGCCTCAGGACCCCTCTCCCTTTGGCAAATTTCTGAACCCAACTGGGCCATGAGATCTCTGTCCTATGAATTCTGTCATGGGAATCACTTAAGGCAATTCAAACAGGAAGATCACAAAAACATAGGGACCAAGTCCACCATTTTGAAGTCATTTATTTCAAAAGATCATATACAAGTTGATGAATGAGCAGAGAACCTAGACTTCTGTCGGAGAAAAACCAAGCATATCCACAGCCTGAATAATAGACCATGTGGTTTAAGAACAAGAAAGATTTAGAACTGGTAACTATTAGAAATTGTTGTGGCTCCTGAGCTTCCCAGTGATACCAGAGCATGAAGAACAAGAAGCATCAATGTACAGATGCTCTTGACCTTGACCCTCCCCTTCACCTTCCTCCTCTTCCAATGGTCTCCATTCATCCACACTGACAGGAAGTTTCTCTCTTTACTAGCTGATTTTCCTTCAAATTGGGGGATCTAGATGAAATTCCGACAAGTTGGAAGGGAGCTCAGAAGAAAGAATTATTGTTTCAATCAGAAGGAGGAGAGAAACCCAGGGAGTATGCACCAACATAAAAAAAAATTTTGGAGTGCACTGAGTGTCAGGGATTGTTCTGGGGGTGATTTGTTGAACAAGAGACTCTGGACAGGTCTGGGGGTTGAGAGAAACAGAAAAGAAATTTGTGAAAGTATTACTGTGATTTGTAATTTAGGTTATTTCAACTGTTCTTTAGAAGACTCAAGAAAATAATGTTTAATTTATTTTTGAATGCTGGAATACACTGGTATAAAAATCACTAGGTGCTGAAACACAGCACCCAAGTGTCCTAGATGTGTTTAGGTTAAGCCTACAATAAATTTTCTATTTTTAAGCTAAATCGAGTGAATTTCCATTTCTTATTTTTGAATTCTTCTTTAGACATCTTCTAAAAAATTCTCAAGATTGAAACCTGAATTTATCTCATTTACTGTACCATCACACCACCCTTTGCTGTTCCACAGGCTTGGATATCCTTTCCTTACTTCACAAAGGGAAAATCTGCAACTCTGAAACTCCTTTTGGATGGAGAAATATGGAATTTAATATCCTCTCCCTCAGCCAGACCCACTTTTAATTTAGATGGAATTTCAGTATTTGCTGAAAGTAAAAATAGTTAAATAATAAAAATAAGCATCAAAAAAGTTCTGTCTTTTAATTTCCATTCCTCTAGCAGACTGACCCTCTGTCCCCTTCTCCTCTCCCCAATTTCATGTCCCCTAAACTTAATGATACCAAGTTCATTGCCATTTAAGTCTTTCTTCATTCAATGGCTGAGGAAATTGTCATTGGTATGCAAAGTGGTCTCAGGCAAGGAACATTAGTCTTTAATCTCCTAATTTTAATTGCTATGCCATCATGCAGACTGATGCCGCTAATGGCCTAGTTTGTAGATTAAGATCAGCAGACCTGAACTGCGGTATGCCATTAGTCACAAATAAAAGGAACAAAAACACCGAACAATGATAAACGGCGCCATTCAGAATCAGGGAGAAGATGATCCTTCCTCATCTTCTTCAAGGTTCATGACCCTATTTCAACGTCCATTTGTAACAGGATCCGGATTAATGCTTTCTGCTTGGTCAGATAATTTTAGAACAGTTGGTAAATTGGAATGATTTGCTATGTACACACCAATGTTATTGTCTGGCTCAGGAAATGTTGCTGAACGTTCCTCTCACAAATGACATTGTTTCAACTGATAAAAGCTGTTTCTTTCACCAGGAAACAACTATTTTAAATGAAAAGACTCTTCCACTATTTAAGGAAAGTATATTTTTATCCCACGAAATCAACGATCATTACTACCTCTAGTGTCTTTTCATCATCCAGTAAGCAGAGAGCCGAATTCATGTTAATCCTTTGTAGGGTCCACACGTACATCTGTCACTGTGAAGAAAAAGAAAGTTAGGTTTAGATACGTAGATGACAGATTAGATAGACAGATAGTTGATGGGTTCTATGAAACAGAATAGTCCAATTAAGGAGTGAATATCTTCTCTCAGAAGGAGCAAGTAAGAACCATTCATTGCCAAAGATAAAAGAGTAAATGCCACCACAACAAAAAGACCACATTGCTCTGAAAATAAAAAAATAAAGTATAATAATGTATTAATGCCTGTTACAGTTGTGTTTCCTCAAAAGTATGCTGAAATCCTAACCCCCCGGCGCCTGTAAATGCCACGTGTTTTGGAAATAGGGGCTTTGCAGATGATTGAGTCATGATGTCCTGTCGTTGGGTCCTGATCCAATATCACTGATGTCCTTATAAAAAGGGGACATCTGGACAGAGACAGACAAGCACAGAAGGAAGACGATGTGGAGACGCACAGAAGACGGTCATGTGGTTGCAGTGATAGCGCCACCAGCCAAGGAGCCCTAACATTATCTGCAAATACCAGCTTCTGGAAGAGGCAAGGAAAGAAATACCTACAAGCTGAAGAATCCCAAAAGTTATCAGCGAACCTCAGGACCCAGAAGAGGCTAGAGCCACCAGAGACCTCATGGCCCTACCAACACTTTCATCTTAGACTTAGCCTCCGACACTGTATAAATTTCTGTTGTTTCAAGCCACCCCGTTTGTGATCCTTTATTATAGCAACCCTCACACATGAATATAGTGCCTGTCTTGAGTCTTGTACCCACTTCCCCGCTGTCATTATTCTAACCCATGTGTGTTCCCTCCTCTCCTAAGGAGTTTGGTTTTACAGAAATAAAAGAGCAAATAATACTTACTGAGGTCTTTCATACCGCACCTATTTAAGTCTTAAACAACCCTGATGGTGCAACTTATCAGCCCTTGTTGTAGAAAGGGAACTCTGGATCTGAGACACTTGAGTACCTTGCCCAAGAAAACTCAGGGAGAAAGTGAGAGAGCTGAGATTTGAGCTGATGCCAAACATGTCAATCAGCAGGGTATAATAAAAGGGGAAATGGGAAATTGTAGCTAAATGTACCTGTATTTACCAAATGGTCATTACAAAATTTTATAAAGAGATGGCCAACCTGTAGAGAATGTTTTGTAAATATTTCACAAAATTGTGTAATGAATACTTTATAAATAAAGGTATATTTAGC
The DNA here is from genome assembly GCA_963574655.1 of Perodicticus potto. Taxonomy (NCBI): domain Eukaryota; kingdom Metazoa; phylum Chordata; class Mammalia; order Primates; family Lorisidae; genus Perodicticus; species Perodicticus potto. Next base: position 52,414 of record CAUYRH010067743.1, read on the forward strand.
TATGATATTCCATTTTCCCTATGTATGGCAACTTCAGGGGTGAGTGTTAGGAGACCCTGTACAAAACGTTCAATCATATCATATTGCTTTTAACAAATTTTTTAGGGTGAATAAAACAAGAAAAAGAAAGTCTGCGAGGAGTAGCTAAGTTTTAGCAAGTAACTGCATCATTTCAAAGCCAACTTTGCTGTAAAATAAATTGGAAGATTCTGGTGGCTGAAAAGGAAAGCTGTATGAAATTGGTGAAGGAAATTGAGGCCCAGGTGTAGGATTCCTCAGGATTCCTCAGCACTGCCCCTATGGGCCAACTCACCCAATGAGTCTTGCCCCTTCCTCCATAAAAATTGTGATACTCCTACTCAACTCCAAAGATTTTGAGTTGAGCAATGAAAAAGAAATAGACTGTTTTTGTAGGGACTGGCCTCTAAACAAATATCTGGGCCCATTTTGGGAGCTGGCATTATGAATAGAGCAGGTGCCCAGAACCATCGCTAACGTGCAGAGCCAAAGCTGTGGAAGGTGTGTGGGGAGTACAAAAGTGGTGTAGGGGAAACAGCCAGGAAGCTCTTCATTGCCTCTGTTACTTGAAAGGAGCTTCCCAGCCTATCAGAGGGAGCTTCTGCTCCCCCATCACAGGGGACTATTTGAAGCATGTCAAATGCTCTGGGGCCACAAGAAAAAAGGCTCTGCTGTCCCCTCTCTTTCCCTTTTGCTGCCTGATAATTGAAAATCCCCATTGGCCTGGGAACCTGTTGAATTGCTTTGTTGTTTTTCTGTTGTGTCACACTCCAAAATTAATGGAGAACCAGCACAACAAAAACAATTAACTTTTCATATAAGTAAAATGATAGCAACTCCTCATATAATAACAACAACCATCATATAACTTATCATTATGATACGTCAGTCCCTGAAGTAAGTACTTTGCAAGCATTAGGTCATTTAATCCTCTTAGCAGTCTGCTAAAGCAGTTATTATCATCACCATTTTATACATGGAGAAACTGAGGCTTGAAGTGGACAAATTGATTTACTCGAGCCCAAACAGTCACAATGACCAATCCGGGATGTAATCTTTGAAGAGGATCCCTACACGTTAAAGTTTGTATCCACTTTCCCACATTCTCTTTCCTCTTCTTTTGACTGGAACCCACTGCAGCAGGCATGTTACTAGGCCATGCAGAAGGCAAGGCCGAAGGAATGAAAAAAAAAAATGACTTAGAAAGAGCTGAGATCTTACATGATCACATACAACAAGCTGCCAACCTGGATGTGTAAACTGAGAAAAAATAAACACCCATGAGCTTTAAGTCTCTGCTCTCAGAGGATAATTTGAGATGGAATTTTGCCTCCTCGCTAACCAATATGCTTGCGCCTCTCCAAAACCTTCTGCAGATCCTCAATGCCAAGGAAATAAGGTGAGCGCTGCTGAACTCACACTCATGGTGTTCCACTGTCGACCCCAGCTTGCTTTTCCAGTTGTTCTGTCTTGCACTCCAGCTCTCAACTCTGAGTGAAATCTAATGACTAAAAGCTCACGAAGACAAGTACAAACCTGACACGTTAAAAAAAAAAATGTTCCGTTGATACTAACCTGAAGGAAAGCTTAAAATCCTAAAAGGATCAGTCTTTTTTAATAAAGACTATTTCTTTCAGTGAGTGAAAAAGAATAAAATTTCAAGAGTGTGAGTCTTTTCTCCTAAATGGAAGGAAAGAATTAACCCGGATAGAGTTGGAACCCAATCTTCTTAGTAAAGTTTCACAAGAATGGAGAAGGAAGAATCCAATGTACTCCATGCTAATATGAAGCCAGTAGATGGTCGAATACATGACCTCCTAACAGAAAAACTCAAATCAATTCAAGGCGGAGGACAGGGGAACAAGAGAGTGGGGAGAGGGGAGAAAAAAGGGAGTATGGGAGGTTAAGGTGGATGACACACCTCTTGGGGGTGGGACACAATTATAAGAGGGACTTTAATTAACAAATGCAATCAGCGTAGCCTAATTCTTTGTACCCTCAATGAAGCCCAAACAATAAAAAAGAAAAAGAAAAAACAAAACAAAAATAATAATAATAATTCTGAACTGAGTACAATGGAGAACAATTTTGCAACACATGAATTCTTTATAATTAATAAACCTTAATATTTTAAGCATGTCAAAACATGATATGAACCTACCCTTTCACCTTCCCTCCCTGCCTTAACCCCCACATTTTGTTGACTATATTATTACATAATTTTGATAACTTGAGATGCAACAAATAAACTCTTTTTCTTACATTCTTAACTTTAACCTGTATCTGTTGACTTCTAGCTATTCTATAAGAGAAAATTATTCCCTTTATTTATCTTCTTTCTCACCTCTCTCTGAAAGCACAGAGTTCCCATATGCCCCCCATCCCTTACCCACTGTCAACATCCCACATAAAAAGGAATGTGTGTTGCAATTGCTGAACCCACATTGACATGTCATTATCACCAAAAGCCCATAGTTTCTAATAAGATTCACTCTTGACCTTGTACACTGTATGGGTTTTTCACTAAGCCATACTGCCATGTATCCACCATTGTAGTATTACACTAAATATTCTCACCACCCTAAAAATGCTTCGTCCCCCACCCATTCATCCCTCCTCCAGCCCCCGACCCTGGTCTCCAACCCTCCTACACAAAGCACCAAAAACCAGACATCAACACACGGATTTTTAAAATATGACCAGGACACTTCTCCTCTTTTCCCCTCCAGAGAAATTCATTGCTGAACATTTCTTCATGTGGGGCATCACTGCAGCACTTGTTTTTACTTCTAATTATAAACTAAGAGGTTTACATGGACCTCTGACTGAGAATATATTTCTATCTCCTTAACAACTAGAAGCTCTGCAGCAAGATGTTCGGTAAAATTAGTAATGTCTTGTGGTTATTCGCAAGTTTTGGGGTGTACTTCACAGCTTTCCAAATTCTTTTACATACACAGACTGGTTTGTTTCTGCACGTGTCTTCCTACCTCTGTGATCTCTGTGACTAGAAATACTGTAGTATTTATTTGTGTCCCTGTCTTTTGATAGCATTTCTTAAGTGCCAGGTAACTTTTCTGTAAACGTAATTGAATTTTTGCCTCACAGTCACTCTGGGAATGAGGTGAGGCAAACTGGGGTATCACCATCAGACTAAGGAAGAAACTGAGGTTCAAAGAAGTGCAGGAACATTCTCAAGGTTATAAAGTTGCAGAATCTTAAACTATGGGAGACTAGGGGGAGAGGGGCACCCCTCGTCCTAACTCTAATTTAGTTATTGTCAAATTGGCAAGGTAGAAAGCATAATTTGATTTAACTTGGCTTTGAAGAAAGGTGACTTTTCTCACACACCTGGATTTTGGGAATATGACTCATAAATGTTACATGCTGCTGCCTTTATTTCATAATATGTCAACGCCAGACAACACCTATTAACTCCGTGCCATGGAGGATAAACCATTTGTTTCCTTAACACTGACTTTCACCTTCCCTCCCAGTCTTAACCCCCACATTTTGTTGATTACATTGTCACGTAATGTGTATGACTTGAGATGCAACAAATAAACTCTTTTTCTTACATTCTCAACTTCACCTATATCTGTTGACTCCTTGTTATGCTGAGAAAATTATTCCCTCTATTTATTCTTTTTCTCACCCCTCTGTCCCTTCTCTACCCCTTATTTTGGTATTACCATTGTTATTTTAACTCGTCTATGTTTGTAACCTTTAGATTTTGTCCCATAACTCTAACCTCAAGGGTACCAGACTTCGCCTATGCTTGCACTTACGCACCAACTAAAAATTAAAAAATAGCATTTTCATCTTTATGCTCATACATGAAATTATTCAATGTAGACTCAAACAGTGTGGCTCCACACATGATGAAGGAAATGTAACTCTATGCTACTAAAGCTTTGTTGGTAAAGAGAAAATCTTTTAAGGGTCTTACTTTATAGTAATTCTTCTCATGCTTGAATGTGCATTCAAATCACTGGAGGATCTTGTTAAAATGTGACTGGTCTCGTGTGATGCCCCAAATTGTATTTCTAGCAAGCTGCAGGTGCATGGGTCCTCTTGTGATGCCTTTTTAGCTTTCATCATTCCTCTGGGTCATAGGGAACCATTAGGGCACTGATTTTCAATCCCTGTGCTATGAGAGGATCTTAGGTGTGTGCCGAAAATTTTTAAAGATCATTAATTAAATTATTATTGAAAGATGTTCAAAGCACTGGGGAAGTTTAACTCTAGGTTCAAGAGTGCCATGATATAAAAAAGGTTGGACAACATGGCTCTAGTATTTTTGAAATCCATTATTATCTTCTTTCTTGAATTCCTATCTCAACCACTCTTAAGATTTCTATTTAGAAAATTCAGTACCATCTCTGTCTCCATTTTCAATTCCTCACAAAAGAATCTTAATCAGTTACTCAAGGCCACTTTGTTCGTAGTATTCGGCATGCTTTAAGATTTTTAAGTGAAAGCTTTTTTGCTTATTAGTTTAGTGCTTTAGTGACGAACTCCTGCCCACCTTTAAATCCATGCCCTCTAATTTCCCTGCCTAGAATTCCAGACTTAAAAAATCTTAAGTTCCAAATAAGTGACCAAAAAGTTTTTGAAACATGTTCATCAACAAAGTCAATTGCCTCCAAAACACCATCTCCATCAGAATATTTCATCAAGGCTTTATCTTAATTAAATTTTCCTCCTTGAAATTTGGTAATTGGATCCCGCACTGTGAAGCATGATCCACACCCGTGCCAGAAATATGTCTCATTTTCTTACCAAGGAAAATCATTATAAAGTTGTTTTTTCCATCATTGTGACACTTACAAATGGCACAGAGGAGAAAACATCACCTAATCATTTTTAAAAGTCTCTCTGAGAAGGTCTATAATTCATTCTCATGGCACAACTACAACAGGAAGAGAAACGTGATAAATAAATCCAGTCTAATGAAAAAATATTGTTATGAGAAATAAGAAAAGCATGCAGTTAATCCATTTCTAAATAACCCTAAAATAACATCCAGGTGCTCCCTGGATTCCGTACCTGGAGATATGACTAGTCATTTTTTTCTTTATCCTCACAAACCCTAATTACACAAAAGCAATTATGAGAAAATGTGTAATAAAACAGTAGGTGATGCTGAATGGAATTCAGAGAACTGCCGACAGGGGAAAAAAAGAGAGCCATTCATTGCTAAGCATCCCTAAACTCTATGCTGTAGGAAGAGAAGTGAATATACATTTTAAATAGTTAGAAGACTCCAGGTGCTTTGAATACAAATAGTCCCACCCTCCCCATTTTACAGTTTAGGAAAACTGAGTCAGCAATCCTCAACTGCCCTAGACTTCTATGTCCTGAACCCCAAAAGGGCACTCAGAACACAGTTTGATTTAGACTTGTAATTAGGAACCTGCTTTTACTTAGCTGAGTCACCTGGTGTCTGGTTGCACACTTCTACTAAAATTAAATGCATTAATTTTTTAAATTGCATCTGGGAGAAGCCTATCTGCAGTGTAATCAAAGTAAATTATATTATTAAGTGTTAAGAGGTCCAAGACACAAAATAAAATGAAATAAATATGCATAAAAGAGTAACAATGCCTTAGGCAAAGAGCTAGGAAACTTGATCACATCACTATTTAAGCTGTTACCCGCAGTAAAACACCAAGGTGGAGGCAGAGACTGCAAATATTTTTTTTCTTAACAGATAATTTTCTCCAGTGAGAAAGAAAGCGTGCTAAAAATAGAACCACTGCTTTGCTATTTGAGAAGACCCTGATGGACAGAAATAGTTAACTCTTTAGACCACATTTTAAAAGTCTAGTGGGGATCATTTGTGAGGCTATATGTTGTGACAAGGTGGGCTTTGGAATAATGAAACTTCATATTTTGGGGCCTACTCCCCCAGTGAGGCAAAACACTCACCCTGCTTCCTGTTGGGGGACCTAATGCAGCCAGCCACACAAACCCTTTCCCCACAGCCTCTTCTTCTTTTCCTCCTAAGACAAAGACACAAAGGATCTGGCTTCCCCACACCCTGAGAAGGTCTTGCCAAAAGACCCTGATTTCCAGGCAAGCTGTGGAATTTGCCCAATCCCTATGGCCCCACATAAAAAGGGTCTCTAACTGGCTCCCAGGTACAGATACCATCGTGGCCCTGCCCAGGCTGGCCACCTTCCTTTTCACTAAGCCTGGCCTGGCCATCTCCTCTGTGGCCTTGACTCTGGGTGCCATCATTTTCACCCTTCACTTCCTATATCCTGCCCGTATCAATAAAGATGTCTTTCAAAATTAGAACTCACTAGGGTACAGGGCTCACGCTTGATTTTAGGAAAGTTCTGTGGTAAACCCCTGCCTAGAGTGTACCCTGGAGTTCACCAGCATTCCTGTTCAGGAGTTAGGAGACTCACCAAGTTGGTGGAACTCCCAGGGAAAACTGAATCCTTCCACCTAAGGAAGTCTAATCATAACTTCAAGAAAAACCTCAGATACGTCCACAGATAAGGAGCCATATCTGTAGAGTAATTTAAAGAGGTCTTTTCTGAGCCAGATTTGAGGACCATGACGTGGAGCCACAGCCAAGAAACCTTGAGCAAGTGGACTCCTGGTTGGGGGGGGGTTGGTTTGACTTATTTTAGGGAGACAAAACTTACTGGTGAGGTCATATATCAATATATGGAAATATACATTGATTTGGCCCAAAAAGGTGAGACAACTGGAAACTGGGGGGTTTACAGGTGACAAGTGGGATAAAGATCCTTTAGCTGACAATTGGCTGATAGGGGTCCCCCCTCAACATCGGACTGAACCCCATGTTGGCCAAGAGGCTCCCTAAATCTGAGTTGCCAGCCATGAGAAAGGAGACTAGACCAGCCTTGTCATGCCCCATCCCCTTCTTAGAGATGCCCTTTGTGACTCCCTAACAGGCCTAAGCTATTCAAGACCTACCTGCAGGTCCTCAGTATACACAACAAACCACTTGAGTAGGTCTGGTACTTTGTCTCTAATTAATAGACCCTCTATCATAAGCGTTCCTTTCACTGACTTCTGCGTGAAATGCTTAAGATAGAGATCTGTTTCACTCCTGAGTCACTGAAAAGGAATGCTTAAGACAAAGGGTCTGCTAATTAGAGCAAAGTACCAGACAGACTCAAGTGGTTTGTTGTGTATATTGAGGACAGGCACTTAAGTCTTGCATAGCCTCAGGCCTGTTCCTGAGCCACAAAGGGGGTCTCTAAGAAGGGAATGGGACATGATGAGTCTAATCTTCTTTCTCATGGCCGGCAACTCAGTTGTAGGTATTCCCTTGGCCAAGAGGGGTCCAGTTAGTCACTGGAGGGGAAGCCTTAAGATTTTATTCTTGTTGGCAGACATGACACAAAGTTGTCAACCTAGACCCTAGGCAAGAGAGTTAAGAAGGGAAAAGGAGTCAGAGGCTTTGGGCAGAGAAAGGACTACCCAGAATACAAGAGGATGAAAGCCCAAGGGGAAATGCAAGGACATTCCTTCATCAAGTTCAAACAAGTTACTCAAGGTACAAAGAGTGGCAGAGGCTGAACACACTCAAGGGGTGTCTTGCAGGGAGTAGGTCCACAGAAAACATCCCCCTTCTCTGCCTCCAGTGCTGTGAGGAGGCCCCTGCTCCATTCTTTGCTTCAGGGACACACGTGACTCCCGAGGTCTCAATAAAGCAAGTATGTCCACCCTTTACAACGCTAAGAATGCCTTGGCATAGCTCTGTGCACAGTGACTCCGACCAGGAGTGGGCACGCCGTAATCTGTGGCCCAAATTCCTCCTGCTGCCTGTTTTTATAAATAAAATATTATAGGAACAAAGCCACACCCATTCATTGAACTATTATCTACAATGGCTTTCAAGCTACAAAAGCAGAGGAGAGTCGTTACCACCAAAACCACATGGCCCACGTGCTTCGAATAAACTTACTACATGGCTCTTTATGGAAAAAGTTTGCTGACCCCTGATGCAGACTGCTGATCCCTCAGCCCGCACAACACTATAACTGATGTTTAATAGAACAGTATGACTCTGAATTTGGCCCATCACCTCTAGTCCAAAGACTTTTTTTGTTCTTTGTTTTTTTATTGTTGGGGATTTATTGAGGGTACAAGAAACCAGGTTACACTGATTGCATTTGTTAGGTAAAGTCCCTCTTACAATCGTGTTTTGCCCTGAAATGTGTGGCACACACCAAGACCCTACCCCCTTCTCTCTGCTCTTCCTTTCCCCACCCCTCCCTCCTAAAAATATGCCTGGTATGGATGGAGCTGGAACATATTCTTCTTAGCAAAGTATCTCAAGAATGAAAGAAAAAGTATCCAATGTACTCAGTCTTACTATGAAACCAATTTATAGCTTTCTTATGAAAACTATAACCCAATTATAGCCCAAGAAGAAGGGGAAAGGAGAGAGGGAGGAGAGGGGAGGGGGGAGGATGGGTGGAGGGAGAGTAATTGGTGGGATCACACCTATGGTGCATCTTACAGGGTACATGTGAAATTTACTAGGTGTAGAATATAAATGTCTTAACGCAATCACTAAGAAAATGCCGTGAAGGCTATGTTCACCAGTTTGATGAAAACATTTCAAATTGTATATAAAACCAGCACACTGTACCCCATGATTGCATTAATGTACACAGCTATGATTTAATAAACATATCTACATATATGCCTGGTAGAGCATCGCAGCCTAAAGCTGAAGCACACAGTCTCTGGAATCGACCGGCTGGGTTCACATCCAGTCCTTGCCACTTACTGGCTGTGTGACCTTTGGGAAGTTGTGTTTCCCTCCAGGAGTCAGGTGTGTGTCCATCCGCCTCTCTCTCTCTGTCTCTCTCCTACTGGTGTCCACTCCTCAGAGCAGGTCAGCCCCTTCCTTGTCCTTCACGTCCCCTCTCTTTAGATTCACAATCCTCTCTCTCAGACGATTGATCTGAAGGTGGATATCCACTCCCACCTTTAATCTTCTCCCCAAGAGCAGGATGTGCAGGCTCCCTTGGGACCACATCGTGGCCCCTCTCCCCATAATGATCTGTTCAACCAGCCCCCTATTGTTGAACTCTTGTTCTTGTTTTCTGCAAAAATGGTATTTGGCTACATCTATAATCATTCCCTCAAAACCAATTTCTAGACATAAAAATGCTGCACCGGATACTATGTAAAATAGAAAGGCTTTCAAAAATAGTTTTGCCAAATCACACTTCAGCAGAGTAATTATATTTTCTCGTCCATCCAACCATGTAGGAGAGTATCTATTTCTTATATGCCACAAGTGCTGGAAATTCACCAGCCTTGTCTCAAAGGTGAAACGTGGTCCCAAATGTCCTTAAGTGTTCAAATTCTATGCATGCAAATCTATCCTAGTTTTCCTTTTAATTTTCTCTCTTTGTTCAAAATATCTTTTCTAGCCCCAAATTATATTTTCTGACCTTTTTTGTTTCGTTTGTTCATATTTCTTCAGACAAGCTTTCTGAGTTTTTTTTGTGAGTTTACTGGAAAAGAGACTTGACTTGTTCAAACTATGTAGCCATTTTTTTCCTAAGCCAATCAGTGCACAAAATATCCATTCTCCATATGTGTTTAGGTCTGGTTTCTTTTTGTTTTGTTTTATTTTGGGTGATTTTGTTTGTTTTTTTATTTTATCAATTCTATAGTACTTTATTATTAGAACTTTAATAGTGTTTTTCTTACCATCTGAAAGTACACAAACACACACACACACATACATACACACACATCCCCCAATAATGATTATTATTTTTCTTTTTAAATTATCTTTCAGTTCTTCAGATGTTTTAATTCTATTTTCCAGTTTTGATGCACACACAAGATAGGAAGGGATATTTCCTACTTGGACATTTCACATCAGAGGGAAACACCAGAGCTGGTGCAAGAAATCTGTCAGTGGAGGAAGCTTGAGATGGGTTCGGCAGGGCAGATGACAACATGATCGGGGCTTGGAAGTGGAACTTCTCATTCTTTCTCTCTAAAAGATGTATTAGAATTTGCCTGTGCTGTAGACAGGACATTGTCCTTGTCATTTGCATGTTAGAGGGTAAGATACAGATAAATGAAGAGGCAATTTCCAAATATTATGATCATCTACTGACATAGAGAAAAGTCTACGGCTTCTCCCTGAGAACATACGCCCTTAACGACCCTGAAGTCTGCCTTGGATACTGAAAATATCCAAATGATGCTTTAGGATCCCACAAAGACAATCTATTAAAGAATCCCTGTCCCTTCCCCAGCAGGGTCAGGATATTTGCCCATGCTAAGTCCTGTGACCAGGCACCGGGTCTAGACTCTGAATGGTGCCATGCAATGTACTATAACTGTCCCTTGTAACCACTGATTTTATTAGGCATGGACCACTACAAAATATAAATACTAAATAATTTACTTAAAGCACGTGTTATTGGAAATACCATGCATGATTAATTTCGCCCTTGATAGTGAGATGCAAGCTGAATTGTTTCCATCTAATTGGCAGTTTCCTTCAACAGCTTATTTTCATTAGTAAGCACTTGTCATTGCTTTTCTTGATGCAAAGTAAACATCATAATGATTCAGAATATTTTTAGGCTTGGAATGAGATTTGCTGCCTCTGACTCCAAATAGAGGCAATTTTATAGACAGTCCCCAGAGGAATATGAACAAGGCCCATGATGTTCGCAAAGCGGTCTCACGAGCTCATCAGAAATACAAAACCTCAGGCCCATCCCAGACCCACTATATCAGGATTTTCATTTTGACAGTAACAACAACAAAACAGTGATTGTGTGCACAGGACGCATGAGAGACTCTGAGTTAGGAGACACAGGGAAAAGTCAGGGGCCCAGCTATCTCCCTCCCCTCACCCCTACATCACGATACATGTACGGCTCAGGCCCCGCGTGTACAATGTTTGACAGAGGAGAAAAGGTCATGTACAATGTTTGACAGAGGAGAAAAGATTGACCTAAGAAAGAGGATTTTGAAAGATCCACCCTCTCCCAGTTTTGTCTGAGCCTGTCCTTTTTGGAGGAAGGAGGCTGTCCTTTAAGAGTTTACAAAACACTGTTGTTAGAATGTCCTGTCAAGGCAGGAACAAACTCAGGTCACAGTCTGGTTTTTAGTGTGGAAAATTAAAAAGAAATGTCCAACATTCAGCATTCACTTAAAAAAAAACCTTTTTAAAATTCTCTCATGAAGTGAAATACTCTAGCTGTGAAAATATATTATAGTAAATGAATTTTTAATAAATGGCATTCAAACTGTAGTGAGGTACTTTATTAGGGACACTTTTGCTTCCCTCTCATTTTTATAGAATTCTAGAATCTCAAGGTTGAAAGAGACCACAAAGGTCTTCGGGTCTTGCCTCTATTTCTAACTAACCCCCCATCCGGTCTCTGTCTGAGCACCTCTGGTAATGGGGGTGCCCATTCCATTTTATGAAAGTGAAAATGGTTAGAGAGTCCCTTCCTCCTTTGACTCAGAAACTTGCTTCTCTGTAGTGTTTGGAGTTTTTTTTTTTTTTTTTTTTGTTTGTTTGTTTTTCCTGTGATCTGGAGTGTTGGCCTTTGGAATCCATGGAATAAATTCATATTTCTTCACAACCTATCCCCTCAAATGCCTGGAACCACTCACCAGGCCTTCTCTTTTCCAGATTCAGCATCTCCATACACAATAAGTTATAAACAATAAGAGGGGAGAATCAAGTACATTTAGGGTCAACAAGAATTTCTTGTGGTTTAGACCTCCCTCATCTGGCTAGTTTCTTCTGATTATAGCTCGGTTTTTTCCCAACTGTATCTGAGTGTTAACATTCTCATTCACTTATTCAGCAAAGGCTTTATTGAGCTATTGGGTGCTTGCTGAAATCCAGGTAGCCCAATTCTAAATACTGGAGGTACAGTAGTAAATACAATCAATAGAACTCTAGCCCTCATGGAGCTTACATTGTAGCTGTGGGAGATAACAAAATATGACTACTAAAAATAGTAATGACTGCTGCAGAAAAAAATAAAGTTGTGAAGGAGGCAGAATGAATTGCTGTTTAATACAGGGTAGCCATAAAAGCCGATATTTGAACAGAGGCCTGAAGGAAGTGGGAAAGCAATCAGTGTGGATAAGGGAAAGAACATTCTAGGGAGAGGAAACAGCAGATGGAAAAGCCCTGAGGAGGAAAAACACTTAGCATGGTCGGGGAACAGCAAAAAAGCCGCTGGAGCTGGAGCTGGAGCTGATAATACAGGGACCTACAATTGAAAAGACGTTGGGGTTTTTATATTTCCTTCTGAGTGAGAGAGAAAGCCATTTGTAGAGCAAATGAATGACATGATCTGACCCTTGGTGACTGTGTAGAGAATAACTGGGCAGTGTGGGAAGGCAAGTGGTGGTGGGGGAGGGGAAAGCAAGGAGACCGTTTAGGAAACTATGGCAATAGTCTAAGACAAAGATCACGGTTTAGATGAGAGTAGGAATTCTGGAGAGTGCTAATGCTGCTTCAAGAAGTCATTTCCATGAGTAACCTTTCTATTCTCAGGGCTGATTGTAGTAGTTTTCTCATGGGAATCTCATCTAGCTTCATTTATATTCTTGGAAAATTAATGCAAGGAATACCCCAGCCTATAATTCTACCAGGCTATAGTGATTTTTCCAAAGATATACTGGAGCTTTGATATCCAAAATTTTCCCTCTGTATGATCTTCTGAGAACGTTTAGAATACCCCAGATTCTTCCTGGAAGCTGTCTGTTGTCTGTCAATATGGGATTGCAGGCTCCAAATGCCTGCTGTTTGCAGTAGCCAGGTTAGCACAGCATACCCTCCCAGGGTACCTCCAGGTTTCCTCTGCTCTCATAGTTCTTGTGAACATGGAGAGCTTCCCAATGCAGCCACCCATGACTCTTCCCATGGAGCAGCCTACTTGATTAGAGGGCTCAGCTCATGAGGGGACACGGCAGATGTACAAGGGACATGCTGTCACCTAGAACAGTCCTTTCAGTGATAACAGTTGAAGGGTAATACCCAGAATGCCCTAGATGCCTGGGAGGCCCCTGAGAACAAATGAGAGCTGGATGGCGAGTGAACAGTACCCAGAATGCCTTCAACTGGGCACATTCTAGATGCTCAAACAATCAAAGAGGAGATCATACTTCTAAACTCCTTTTATGAATCCAATATTATCCTAACACCAAAGCCAGAAGAAGACACTGCAGGACAATACCTCTGATAAGTATAGATTGGAAGATCCTCAACAAAACAGTAACAAACCTGAATTCAATAGCAAATTGATAGAATTATACACCATGACAAAGTGGGATTTATTTCTGGGATGCAAGGATGGCTCAATATACAAAAACATTAATCAATGTGATATATCATATTAACAGAACAAAAGATAAAAATGGCATGACCATGTATACAGATGCAGAAAAACTATTTAACCAAATCCAGCATCCTTTTATGGTAAAAAAAAAAAAAAAAAAAAAAAAATACTCAACAAACTAAGAGTAGGAAAAAACTATTTCCACAAAATAAAGACTTTATATAGATGTAGATTAGATATAGATGATAGTGATAGGTAGATATATAGATAAATACTATATATCTATTATACTATATTGGGGTCTAACACCACACTCACAGGGAAAGAACCAAAAGCTGTTCCTCTGAGATAAGAAACAAGCAAAGATGCCCACTCTCACCACTTTTATTCAGCATAGAACCAGAAATTCTACCTGGAGACATTGGGCAAGAAAAAGAAATAAAACTTATCCAAATTATAAAGGAAGAAGTAAAATTATCTGTTTGTAGATGACATGTTTCTATATGTATAAGACTGTAAAGATTTTTTTTGTGTAGCTTCTGAACAACAACAAAAAAAAAACCTGTTAGAACTGATAAATAAATTTAGCAAAGTGACAAAGTTCAAAATCAACATTTAAAAATACTTTGTGTTTTAATACATGGACAACAAACAATCCAAAAGTAATTTTTTTAATCCCATTTATAGCAATACCAAAAAAATTAACTACATAGGAATAAACTTAACTAAGTTGTCAAAATTCTTGTACTCTGAAAACTATAGGTCTATGCTAAAAGAAATTAAACAAGACACAAATAAATGAAAAGATATCACACGTTTGTGGATTAACTCAATATTGTTGAAATGTGCACATTACAGAAAGTGATCTACATATTCAGCAATCCCTGATAAAACCCCAAAGCCTTTTTCTTACAGAGATAGAAAAAAAATGAGCCTAAAACTTATATAGAACCATATATAACCCCAGATAGCCAAAACAACCCTGAGAACTGATGAACTCTGAGGTCCAATGCTTCCTGGCTTCAAATCATATTACAAAGCTATAGAAATTGAAACAGTATAGTACTGACACAAAGATAGACATATGATTAATAGAACAAGAGAGAGAGCCTAGAATCAATCTAATATATTCTGTCAACTTGTTAGGCAGTTAGCTAGACATGAACAGGAAGATGATGAATACAGTTAGGCTATTTGGATTGGCTTGAGTCAGGCTGACCTGGGCTATTATGATAATGAGGCTGATAAAGACTTTGCAGGTGGGTTGTTATCAAGACTTTGCAGATGGGGCCAGGCATGGTGCCTCACTCCTATAATCCCAGCACTCTGAGAGGGCCAGGTAGGTGGATTGCCTGAGCTCAAGAGTTCAAGACCAGCCTGGGCTAGAGCAAGACCCCACCTCTAAAAATAGCCGGGTATTGTGGTGGGCACCTGTAATCCCAGCTATTCAAGAGGTTGAGGCAAGAGAATCACTTGAGCTCAGTAGTCTGTAGTCTGAGGTTGCTGTGAGCTATGATGCCACTGCAGTCTACCAGGGACAACAAAGTGAGACTCTGTCTCAAAAAAAAAAAAAAAAAAAGACCTTGCAGATGGATTGTTTTGAGAATGGTGCTAATTATGACCCCAAGAAGCAGCTCTTACTACTCAAAGTTGTATACAAAATGTAAAACTGTGCTTTCCACAGAGCATGCAGTCACTATGTTGGGGCCAGGGTTGCTTTGCAAGTCATTAATAAACTTTTTCTTACTAAAACTTTACTTGCTCTTTTCAATTATTTCAGTGCCTACCTTGACCCACTGTGCTGCTCTAACAAACTCATCGTTAACAAGGGTACCAAGAATACATAATGGGAAAGTAGAGTTTCTCCATCAAATGGCATTAGGAATACTAGATATTCACATGTAAAAAAAAAATGAGATTGGACCCTTATTTAACACCACACACAAAAATCAAGTCAAATGGACCAAAAGTTTAAATATAAGACCTGAAATATCACAATGCTAGAAGAAAAAAAAAAGAAAAGCTTCATAACATTAGTCTTGAAAATACATTCTTGGATACCCCACAAAAACCACGGGCAACAAAAGCAAAAGTAGACACGCTTAACTATCTCAAACTAAAAACCTTCTGTGTGGCATAGGAGGCAGTCAGAGAACAAAATGACAACCTCTGGAATGGGCTAAACTATTTGCAAAGAATGTATGTGTTTAGGGGTTAATTTCTAAGACATATAAGGAACTCCTGCACCCAAAAGCAAAACAAATAACTTGGTTAAAAAAGACCAAAGGGTTTGAAAGAAGACATTCATCTATATGGATAGATGTTCAACACCACTAATCATCAAAGAATACAAATCAAAATTACAGTGAGAGACCACAGCATACTTGTTAGAGAGAGGAAGAGAGGGAGAGAGGGAGGGAAGGAGGGAAGGAGGGAGGGAGGGAGAGAAAGAGAGAGAGAGGAAGGAAGGAAGGAAGGAAGGAAGGAAGGAAGGAAGGAAGGAAGGAAGGAAGGAAGGAAGGAAGGAAGGAACGATTCTAAGAATGTAAAGAAATTAGACCTTTTCACACTGCCAGAGGGAATGTAAAATGAAGCAATGATGCAGTCATTAGGGAAAATGGTATAGATGCTCCTCAAAAAACTTCCAAATAGAAATACCACAATGCCAATTTTATGTATGTAAAAAGTTAAAAACAGGATCTAAAAAAGATATTTGCACTCCCATGTTCACTGTAACAGTTTTCACAAAAGCCCAGAAGCAGAAACAACTTAAATGTCCATCAACAAATGAATGGGTAAAGAAGACGGGGTATACACACACCATGGCATATTATTTAGTCTTAAAAAGGAAGAGAACCCTACCATTTGTTACAGCAGGGATGAACCTTCAGAACGGTATGAATGCTAAGTGAAATAAACTAGTGACATAGGACAAGCACTGCATCCTTCCACTTCCTTACGTGTGTCTCTAAAGCAGTCAAACTTATAGAAGCAATAAGTAGATCGTGGTTACCGCAGGCTGTGGGGGAGCGAAATGGGGCATTATTGTTTAATAGGCTTCCAAACAAACATATTAAACAAAAATGTTAATACTGTACTGTGCTCTTGATACAGTTTGCATTTTTTACAATTAAAAAAAAAAGAATAAATTTGTGGCAGTAATAGTCACACATAAACATTTTTAATAGTCAATAAATTTAAATTGGGCAAACCATTCTGGGTGAGATCTACCTTCCCTCCAATCTAGAATGACTGCCTATTTTATTACTAACCAACTATGTAACTATGGGCCTAAGTTTTCTTGGCAAAATGACTGAAAGAAATGAATTCTAACATTGATCCTAATTGAAAATTCTATGACCCTGAGTTTCTTTTCTACTCAATGATAAAAAGGCGTAGGTATGAAGTAACTGTCCCTTAGACAAACTGAATTCGATATTTTCACGTAGCTCATCAGGGCAATTTCTTCCCTAGTTTATTCTCCTGTGCTGAATTTTGTAAGTTTGACACTCTATATATCTGTGTGCCTCAAGCAAAACGGTTGACAGAAACCCATGAACCCATGAGCCCTGAGTTATATGAAGTAATTACTAATCATCCTAATTCTGGTCCACACTTCGCTTGTCAGTAATCACAGCTACTGTTGAACACTTTTAGCATTAACATCAGCCCAAAGTTGGGGCTCCCTCCCGATCTCCGGGGAAATGGAACTGTGAGTACGTTTCAAAGCCAGGTTAGCTGCTTTTCTGCCTGGAACACTTTTTAATTGGGTATCATTTGGAAACTTCTAAGTCCCATTTTGGAGCTTCTGGTCACTGCGTTACTTATCGAAGCCCTCCAAGCTGGTTACGAGGCATGCCTAAACTGTGCAGATGTCAACGCAAAAACTGCTACCATCTCTGCTTTCTTCCGAGTCTGAAAAGAGACATCATCTTGACATTTTTAAAACATACTAATAGAAATCAAAGATAGCAAGTCCATAAGAGAGGGAATTTATGAATTGGGGATGGAAATTGCTCTTCTAACATGAGAGTTTTCCATCTCATCAGCAGAGTTTAAAATTATTGGGGTTTTTCAGAAACCCACAGACTATGTACATGTATAATTTTGGTATATTCCACCCAAGTGCCTGCCTAGAAACCTTAGTCATCTTTACCTTCGCTTTCTCCTCCCCACCCACACCTAATGAGTCAAACTCTCTAAACACGTTCAATCTATTCCCCAACCTCCAGCTCAGTACTGCTGAAAAGGCAGTTGAAGACCTCATTACTTCCTGAAGGGGGTAAATGTTTGGCCTGATCCAAGCCCTTCCCCACTTCCAAACACTCCTACACACAGAGACAAGAGATGACATTACCAAGGCACAAATCGGAGCATGATTTTCCCCTTATACATACACAGTGGTTCTTGGGGCACAAGAGTGGTTAAAGCCTCACCTTGGAATGCCAGGCCTCTTCAGCCTCACCTCCCAAACATCCCCTCATCTTCCAGCCTTCTACAGCCCACCCCAAAGACTTATAATTGTCACCCCCCAATCTCCAAATGCTCCATCGCTTACAAATATTTCTGTCAGCTCCTTTTTCTGCCAGAAATTCCCAATTTTATATATTGAAATCTTACGTATCTGTTAATATAAAGCTTAACCATCAGCTCCTATGAAATATTTCATAACCCTTTTACGTAGTTTAATGGTCCAGTTCTTTTTTCTGCATGCTTTCTTAGAACATTGATTTATTTGCACATTCCTTATTTTTTCTTGAGACAGAGTCTCACTGTGCAGCCCTCAGTAGAGTGTGTCACAGCTCACAACCTCAAACTCCTGGGCTTAAGCAATTCTCTTGCCTCAGCCTCCCAAGTAGGTGGGAACTGTGGTCACCCACCACAATGCCTGGCTATTTTGTGCTGTTGTTGTCATTGTTGTTTAGCAGGCCCTGCATGTGGCCAGCGCCCTAACCACTGAGCAATGGGTGCCACGCCCACCCATTCATGTTTTTGTTCATTCATTAAATATTGACAAAAAACTGAGTTCTAGGGACATAAACAGAAATAATGTAATCATATTTCATGCCCTGGAGAAGCTGCCTTCTTTTTTTGTTGTTGTTGTTTTTGCAGTTTGGCCAGGGCTGGGTTTGAATCCGCCACCCTCGGTATATGGGGCCAGCGCCCTACTCACTGAGCCACAGGCACCACCCGAAGCCTACCTTCTTATAAACTATCTATCTCCAGCACATGCGTGCTAGCATATTGTCTTTGTACCTATATTTTTATTGTTATTACTGTTTTGTTTCTTTTGTGGGACCACAAAACTCCTTGAAGGAAGGAGATTCTGACACATTCAGTGCTCAGCACAAGGAGTGATTCCCAACTAATATCTACTGAATTTTCAGTACATTAAATTGGTTTATCGCATATCTGCGTATTTGTACAAAGACATAAAAATATGTATTTGTTCCCCAAGCGAGAGATTTGCAACGGCTTGTACCTTAGTAGCCGTGTGTTGCCCCAGACATCTTCTTTGTGCCCCTGTCCATCCATCTTAAGACAGAACTGATGGGGGTGCGTTTGGGAGGACAATCTGTGGGAAGCACTCATCCCAGTGACTGGCATCTGAAAGGGCTCCATAAACCCACACCTTTCTTTAGCTTAATTTAAGGAAGTAGCTTTTCATTTTTCAGATTCAAAATAAGCTGGTATTTTTTTAACTTTGATGGATTTTTCCAGTTAAAAACTTTTAACAAAGCAAGATTTTTTCTACGGTCCATGCCCTCAAAGCATTACCATTCAGTCAGTAACATTAGGGGCGTTTACAAATCTAAGTGAAAAAAAGGTGGATGTTTAAATTCTTATCAAACTTGGTAAAACAGGGCTGGGTGACAGATGACCTGGGTTTCCAGACCAACTCTGACATGAATAAATTCTGAAAAATGACCTCCTTTTCCTTATGCTCCCTTTCTTATCTTTCTGGGCTGGGGGTAATTAGATAATAGAACTTTTACCTCCCTTGAAGAGTTTTATGGATAAAAATCTATTATCCATTAAATTAGCCTGAAAAAAAGGTAAAAGCTTATCAAATGTAAGGTGATATTTGTAATCGTAAGAACTTATGAAACACTCTCATGACAGAACCGTCTCTTAGGGATGTCCCCAAGCACAGATGAGGTGTCTTGGTAGCCTGATGCACATATGGTGAGGGATTTAGAGGCAAGAGATAATAAATCCTCCCCAAGTGCTCCTGGGACAGATAAAAAACAAGTCTCACCGACCCTCAGTAACCTGTGATAACAAGGCCAGGGATAATATGGATAAACGGATTTCACAGATTATCCAAAAATAGAACTTTCGCCAAGCTTACAAACTCTAAGCTTTTGCAGAAATTCCATACAAGGAGCCAAATTACTTTCACCTGGACTCATAATCTGCATGCATTTTCCTGCCACGTTTTACCCTTTCCATTCCCAGATACAGCTGAAAAAAAAAAAAGAAAGAAAGAAAGAACAGCTAGTGGACAGTGCTGTAACTAATGCCAACCCACCCTGGAGAGCTCAGTGCATTTTATTCTGAGACGCCTATAAGGTGCTGGCCCTGTCTCCATCTTCCTGGGGCAAGGAAGAGGCAACCAGGGCCTGCCAACCAGAAAATTATGTTAGTGACCTCAAACCATGGTGAGTTCCCCAAGCTGCCTGAAGGAGCTTGTCCCTTCAACTGATCCCCTGGCAGCAATGAAATCAGGTCCCGATAATTCCTAGTCCAGAAATTTGCTGCAAATGCTTCCAAAGCTGGGGCAGGAAATGGCTTAGAAATGAGCAAATCTGTTATCTGAATTATTCAACAATTCTTTCCCTGACAACCCCATGAGGGAGTTGCTTTCCTGTTATTTCTCATTATGATAGCTTTTCTTTCCCTTCTTTTTGCTGCTTTTCCTGAAATATTGGCAAGATGATTAAAAAACATGGTGAAAAGCACCTTGGGAAGGAACATCTGCAAAACAGCAGCCCCACAGGTTACACAAAGCTTTATCTTACCCAGTAACTCAGGAACGAAATCTAGGCAGATTAAAAAGAAGACAATCATTGATTGGAATTAGAGTGATGTTGAGAAAAATGGACTAGTGATGAGTCCTACTTCAAGTGACTTGCACTCATTCACTCACTGATTGGACAGATGTTTGTTGAGTGTTTATTTCCCATCAGACACTCCCAACAGAACAGTTGGGGCCTGTCCAGTTTCTAGAATACCATCAATGACGCCAGCATGCATTTCCCCGCTGACTCTGTCCATTCAAATCAGCGAAATAAGTAACTGACATGTTGGAGAAATCCCAAGGTAGGGTCCAGCCATCCCAGTGTGACCTGAACATGGAACTTTCAGTTTTAAAATTGGCAAGTCCTAGGATAACAGGGACTTTGACAATATCTTCTGTGTGACCTTTGATGATTTTTAAAAACTCTTAGACCTCAGTTTCCATATCTGTAGAGTAAAAGTGCAAGAATAGATATCTCTAAGGATAACATTCAGCTTTAGAATTTTGGGTAAATTTAACATATTTATAGGATTAAAATAGGATCTAAGAAGGTTGCAAAGGAGTAGAGAGCTCCTTGGAAATCTCTGTCCACACATAAAGATAACAGTAAGTTAAAATTCTGTTAGCTTCCCCACGAGGTCAATGACCTCATCTGGGCTCAGCGCCTGTAGCTCAGGCGTTACAGTGCCGGTAACATGCACCAAGGCTGGCGGGTTTGAACCCGACCCATGGGCCTGCTAAACAACAATGACAACTACACCAAAAAAATAGCCAGACATTGTGGCAGGAGCCTGTAGTCCCAGCTACTTGGGAGGCTGAGAGAAGAGAATCACTTGAGTCCAAGAGTTTGAGGTTGCTGTGAGCTATGACACCATGGCACTCTACCAAGGGCGACATAGTAAGACTCTGTCTCAAAAAATAAAAAAATAAAAAATAAATGACCTGATCCAAACTTAAGCTACTCTTTTCAAGAAGTGTTAGAGTTCTTTGTCTCAGTGCCTGGATAAACTTAGCCCAGAAAGAGTTCTATTCTATTCAGAAACTGTGACAGAGAAGAAATAATTTAAAATTATATTCATCTGGGTTACTTTAGCAATTGAGCAGAGTGACGATCTCAGAGTATTTCAAGTGAAATAGATCTCTGTTGTCATCAGGTACTTTTGTATCACGGGTAAGGTTGTAGAAAGAATTAAGGAACACACATTTGACTTACCCAATGAACAGTCCCCTTTTTTAAAGAAATCAGTGGACAGGGGACAGAGAGGGAGAAATGAAGCTCGATCCCAATTCTAACACTACCTTGAATAAATACCTTATTTTTCTTGGACTTTAATAGCCTCAATTTAAAATGGGCAGAAAACATACTTCCCAGGATTGTATGAGGGTAAACTTGTTATCTTTCTTTTAAAATGAGTATGTTTCTTATATTTCTCATTTCTTATATTTTATATATGTATGGGTGGATCTTATTTTATTTTTTTAAAAATAATAGTAAGAATAATATGAGGACAGATTTAGGGATGAATTAGTGAAGCTGTTTGTCATTTTAGGAAACTGACATTATATATATATAGCAAATACCATATATAATATGTAGTAATATGTATATGATACTTATAATTATACGTGGCCATGAAGTTTGTTGTGCAATTTTAAACTGCACATTATTTTAAATTGCACATGAACTTCATGGCCACCCCATATATAATACATAATTCTACATAATAACATATATACATATAATTATACATATATGTATAATATATCATATGTAAGGTTTACATTATGTATAAATTTTACAGTGAGGATGTCAAAACATGTATGCACATTTTGAGAAATGAAAAACCTGTACTAAAATTGTCATACTCAGTATGTACTGATAACAAAAGACAAAGACAAAAGTCATGGTTGATCACCTCTTGTAAATACAGAGGTCGAATGTGATTTGAGCATTACATGTTTTTGACACCCTCTATATACAGTTGACCCTTGAGCAAACTGAGTGTTAGGGGCACTGGGCACTTACATCATTGAAAGTCCAATATAATGTTTGGCTCCCTCAAAACTTATCTAATAATAGCCTACCATTGACCAGAAGCCTTATCAAAAACACACATTTTGTGTCTTATATATAGTAGAGGCCATATTCTTACATTAACATAAGCTAGAGAAAAGATAATGTTATTAAGAAAAACATTGGAGCAGGTGCAGTGGCTCACAACACTGTATTCTGTATTCTGAGTACTCTGGGAGGGCAAGGGGGGTGGATTACTTGATCTCAGGAGTTCAAGACCAGCCTGAGCAAGAATAAGATCCCATCTCTAACAAACAAAAATTAGCCAAGCACAAGAGCAGGCATCTGTAGTCCCAGCTACTCAGGAGGCTGAGGCAAGAGGATGGCTCAAGCCAAAGAGTTTGAGGTTCCTATGAGCTGCGATGCTAGGGTGACAGAATAAGACTCTGTCTCAAAAAATAAATAAATAAGTAAGAAAAACACAAGAGGAAATAGATTTAATATTTGTTAAGTGGAAGTCGATCTTCCATAAAGGTCTTCATCTCTGTCCTCTTCACATTGAGTAGGCTGAGGACAAGGAGGGAGAGGAAGGTTGGTCTTGCTGTCTGGAGGGGTGGGGAGGACAGAGGCAGAAGAAAATCTGCATATAATTGGACCCACACAGCTCATGTTCATGTTGCTCCAGGGTTAACTGTATAAAAATCTCCAAAAACATTGGAGTCACCTACTATGTGACTGTGACATTCCTAGATATGAAAAGCATTTACATACCCCAAAATGCTATACAAATCTAGAGAAATAGGTTGTAGAAAAGCGTGTTCCAGAACCACTGTCTTTATCTCCTTCCAAGTCCTTTTCTTTATCTCCTTCTAATCTTTCTCACTTGTTAATCTGGACAACAGATGAGTTCTTTGGCTGACCCAATAGTTGTCCAAATTAAAAGGTGAGAAAGAAAATAGAGAGTAATTGCCCTTGAGCGTATGTCCATGACCATGAGAAGAACACATCCCATCCCCCACAGCCTGTCATGCTTAGAGAGACCTGCAGAGGCCCCTTGTCTGCTAACGCCTTCTCCAAGCTAGACAAAGACTCACCACGTCCACGCAAGATTAGGAGCCGAGAATCCATCTGCTCATAGGATGTTTTTCTGCTTTCTCTCCTTTTCTTAATGCATCTTCACAGATTCAGCTCATTATTGAGCCACCTAATTGCATTCTTTGAGATTTCTGAGGCTAACACATGCCAAATACCGTGCCTACCACACACACAGTGTCTTTATTTTATCCTTCCTATATAATTGCTCACTTAAGGTATCATCATTTAAAAAAGGGTTTTCCCAATGTCTCAGCCCTTCTATGGGCTGATGGTCAGAATGTTCCTCTGAGGATTATCAGTGAAAAATTCAAGAGGAAAATAGGAGAGTAAGATGGCAATTTAGCATTAGAATATAAATTCTATTTGCACTGAAAAGAGGCTCCCTCACCCTTAAATTGGCAAGTAGCCCAAGAAGTGCTAAAATTCCAATTCAATGGTGAAAGTCTATTGCTCCTCAAGGCCTTCCACCAGTGGCCTGGCAATGCTGCCCCAAGTTTAATTTAACCTTCTTGCCAATACACAAAAACAGGTTGTTAAAAAATGATTATCTCAGGACCTCCCTCAAAACTGCTGTTTTTCAACCCCATTAGTATTGAGATAGCAGTGTCCAATCGCAAGATGATTAATCTCTCAGTACTGATCTGTTCCCACACTCCTGGACATTTCCTCCACAGCTGACCCCATCAATCATGCCATCATCAGAACAGTTCTGCAGCCCGGGTCCTCTGACACAGCCTCACTTGTTACTTATCTTCTGCGTCGTCTCTCACTCTTGTCAGTTTTAATTCTGCTCCGTTCCCATTCTCTTCCCCTGTCCCCTGAGGGCTCTGTCTGGGACATATTATTATTCAGTATTTACAGGGATGTCACTTGAAAAATGTCACCATCACAAATGACAAAAATTCTGGGGTTTGCACAGAATTGTCTATGCCCCCGCCACCATTTTGAATTCTTATACCATGATGTAAATTCCACAACTCCCCATGAATCTCTACAATTACTGAACTGGTTGAAAGGAAGCCTCAGGGCAGGAGTGTGGCGTTTGCTAAAATCCTTCAAGTTTAATTGAAAAGTTTCTATTTTGGAGGAGACTTTATTCAATTCTCTATTTTTAGTAAAAATATAATTTAGAAACGTTCCCACCATTATTAATGTTGTCATACAAGTGAGGCTGCGAGATCTATCTTTAACTCTCTAAAATGTATAATTATGTATTGCCAATATCTTATTAGCAAATGTATTCTTTTAATGATGGAATTGAAATCCTTCTTTTAGCTAACACCCATGTCACACTTCTGATGTCCCAGAATCCGCTTTAAGCACGGGTACCTGCATATGTTAATTCTCAAAGCAAACCTATCTTCCCCATTACTGTCAAAAAGAGGATATTTGGACCAACTGTTTAAATAGAAGGGTCAGTGTATTTATTCAACATGTACTATGCACTTGACTTTTGCATAGATATTCTCTTTCAAATGCTTAACAATTGTGAAGATATTTATCTACATGTTCATAAATAGGAAAGCAAGTAGCAGACTCAGGGAGGTCATTCAGCATTTTAACCTATCTCTGTCTTCAAATACTCTACATGTCAATGTCACAGTACGCCAATCTTTGTCTTTGCCTGTAGAAAAAAATTCTGATATGCTAGGTTATTATAAAGACTTCTTTCTGGAAGTATCTACTCAGTCTTTGGCCTGGTGTAAGATCTTATCAGTGAGTGGAAGATCAGCCATCTCTTTGTATCAGCTTCAGTGGCAATTCTCTTTGTCCTCATTCATCATAAAGGAGGCAGATGAGGTGGAAAATGTGTTTGCCTTTTCCCCCAATTGGCTTAGAATGACCCAAAATTCTGAAATGGTCATTGGGCCTTCTTTGACGCCAGGCCACACAAGCTTAAGAGCAAAAGGCATCCTCCTCGGGTACAGCCAGGCTCACTGCAGTTCTGCACCTGAGTGTGGGGCCTAAGGCCCAGCAAGGAACAAAACTCACTTAACTTGCTTTGTTCGACACAACCGTTTCCCTGAAGGATTTACGTGAGGCAGTGAGTGGTTGATAGGAAATACCATGTTCTTTCTCAGCAGCCTGGCCAATCTCAGTATACCACAAACATACCACAGCAAGTCACCTGGGCCTGGGCCAGCAGAGCCAGAAGTCTGGGCCTGCATTGGGACATCATGAGGGCAATCCAGGCAGGCCCCTCACTTCAGGGAGGTCCAGCAAAGAGGAACAGGGGAGGTGGCATCAGGAAAGAATAGAGGCTCGTCTGATTGACAGGAAGGCAACCATCAGCAAGACCCAAGCGTGAAAGCATTTACAGGAAACCCAAGCACAGTCTTCAGTAGCAAAACTCCAGTTTCTCATATGACTCAAGAGAGACGGCTGGAGCCCTAAGCTCAGAGAAACCAATCTTCTGGACACGTCAATGATGTACTACTAATAAGAATGGCTTAGTCTGCAGCAGGTACTTTTTGCTTTATGTGAAATTAACTCTTCATCTTCTCAACAATCGTATAAAACAAGTGCTATTCTCATCCCTAATGTATACATCAAATGGCCCGACCATGTGGCCCATAATCAAATGAACTGTACCTTCCAAGCCCAGACACAGCGGCCTGAGAACCTGTACCAGTCACCACTTTCCCAGCCCCGCCACTGCTTAGAGTTGAGGCGAGAACCAAACAGCAAACCCTCAGCTGCCACAAACCAAAGTGCCAAGTGCTAATCCAAGCGCCATCTTAACCCAGACGATTTTTACAACAACCCTTGAGGTAGTATGTCTGGAAGCATTCGGTCAGAAAAACAAAAGCCACTTTGCACGTTCTCAGTGTCAATCATTTTAAAGGAGGAAGTTAGAGGTTTGCACGAGCAATTGGGGAGGTGACTGGACAACGGAGTTGAGGAAACCCCCCAGTTCCCTTGCCGCCTGCTGCGTCTCCGCAGCTGCAGCTCAGCACTCCCCAGACATCAGGGGGCAGACGGGCCTGTGTGACGTTCTCACTGGCTTCTCAGGCAGCACCCCTGAGGCGGGTGATTCCTAACAGGCTCATGGGACAGCCATTTCCAATCTCTCATCCACCTGCTCATGTGCTGCCTGCAACCAGCTCCTCCAAAATCGTGGCTTCCTCTTCTCTTTCTGCAGGAAAATCTCCCACAAGCGCCTCTCCTTGGTGTGCTCTGCAGAAAGCCACACATGCAAAGGATATTTTAGGAACAGTAGTTCCTGGCTTATCTGCAACGCACAGGAAATTTCGAGAGAGCTAAAGGTGCATCAGGTGGACGATGGGCAAACCAGTAGAGTTGGGGATGATTACTATGCCAGATTTACAGTTAAGGAAACAGAGGCACAATGAGGTTAATTCATTTGCCCCATATCACATAACCAGCACAGCCATTAAGTGCTATAACCATTATGTGTTGCCCATTTTTAAATTATTATTATTATATTGTATAACTGTATTTTATGTTTCCCATTAATCATATGTTTCCCTGGGATCGCTCAACCTTTACCCAAAGAATGGTGAATACCCCTACTAACAGTCTAGCCCATGTTTCAAGGCAACCTACACAAGTTTTCTTCCCCTAATGGATGTATTGTTAGGACGTAATTCCAGATTTCTAAATATTTACCAACATTAAAATGACCAGTGTCCAAGTAACCATGACATGTATGAATACAAGCATACATGCACACACATATGCACTCAGGCGCGCACACACATTTTGTGAACAACAGCAACACAACTATATTTCTGTTGATGCAATTGATTTCACGTCCAGCAGCTTCACCCAGGCAATCCCGGCAGCCAATTATTGCAGGTAGCCGGCTCCCATGTATTCACCACACAGAAAACATGTCAAATGCACTTGGAAACAGCCCTGGGCTGCAGCATGCTGAGAAGTAAGGCTGAGTGCTGCACCTGCTGGCTCGGGGCTGGCTGGCGTAGCCCAGAACGCATGTGCAGTCTCTGAGTCTCTCTCTAGCTACTGCAGGGAAGGCTCTGTAATTGGAAAATGCTGCCCAAGCAGAAAGTCCGCCTTGCTTAAAAAACAGTGCCCTCTGAAGACGTTCAAATATTACCAAAAGAGAAACAGCCTCATGTTACCAGGAGCATTCTAGAACTGGCTGAAATTGATCCCAGATGTCAGCTGAGTTCGTTCTCCCATAGCTCATTTAACCATGCAATTAGGCAGTTAAGTAGATGCAAAATACTTAAAATTAAACATGCTTCTCGTGAATCCAGAACTTTTCATGTTGGAGTACATGATCAAGTTGCTCTTTCTTCATTGCCCATTCCTATCCATCTCCAATCATGCTTGAGGGGGGGGAGGGAAGAAAGAAACAGAGGGTGTTTATCTGAACTCAGCAATTTCATGATTTCTATCAGATGGTAGGAGCAAAAATAAGAAGCTGGAAGATTACAAACGAAAAGGCTATAGAGCAGAGCAAGGGCACGATCACGTGGCTAATAATGTATTTTGTAAATGCAGGGGAGAAATTATGCATGAATACCAAATTTCCATGATAGGGAGGTGAACAGCCTGTTTCACGACTGCAAATTCAATCCTGGAAATCACATCACTCTGAACAGGTATACAGTATTATATTCCGATGGAGAAAGGAGTGCCAGGCGAATGCACTCGGCAAAAAGGTAGCAGAGGAATAGTGCATCTTTAATAGGATTTTTGATTCAAACGTGCTGAGCCAAACCATTTAAAATTGCATTTGAATAGTAAACAGATAACATCATCATTTTTAAAAACCTGCACGCTTGTGCCAGATCAACAGAGAGCCTGCAAAATAAAGACAGGGAGAAGGAGGTATCCGCTCTGAATAGAAAATAAAATTAAATATGATTTCTCAGCTACGAGGACTTCTTCAGACCTGAAGAAAGGGAAGCAAGGTTACCTCCATCCTTCGTCAGCACACCTCCAAGGTTTCTGAGCCAGCGCACCCTCCCCATCAAAGTAGGCTTTTCAAACATGGATTTAATTTGGGTAGGGGTTTTTCTTGCCTTTTTTGCCAAATTGCTTTAGTTTCATTCATCAATTTATATGACTGCTATTTAGTACACGATATCAGGGGAAGGCAAAAGATAAAAATACAATCAGGCAGTGGCCCCACAGAACTAAAATGCCAGCAATTCACATGCAAAGAACATCCGAGGAAGCCCAAAAAACCGCAGTAGCCAGCACCCCTGCCAGGAAAGCCTCAGCTTCCCAGAATCCTCCCATGAATCCTTACAGTTGGCCAAGGTCCTGCATAACGGAAAACTAGTATGCGTGTGCAGACTTTCCTATCAGCCTCAGTTTTCAAGAAATCAGTTTTTCTTTTTTTTTTTAATTTTTATTAAATCATAATTGTGTACATTAAAAGGCCATGAAGACTATGTTAAATAGTTCAATGAAAATATTTCAGATTGTATATAAAGTCAAGAAATCATTTTCAAAACAAGATTTCCATACATAGCATATACAGATCAATGTTCTGGGGGTTTCTTTTTTGTCTACTTTTAATTGCATCATGTAGGAGAAATTGTATGGGAGAGGAAGAATTTTACACGTGAAAGCATAGATGGCTGTAAGCTGAAGAATTCCTCACATTTTTAGCAGCACTTCTGAGCCCAGAATTTTTTAACCTGTCATTTTTCCCTTTTGTGTGTTAAATATCTCACCAGAAGATGCCATCCAGGCTTCTGTTCACTCTGTTCTCCTTGAAAAAGAATTGTCATTAAGATTTATACCCGGTAAAGGCCGGCTTGGAAGTTTCTGGTGTAGCCTCCACAGAGAAACCTTGTGACTGACCAGAGGCACAGAGGCTTCTAGAAAACTCTGACTTGCCTGTGGAGCAGAAGAGGGGAGGGTCAGCAGCAGTAAATCAGCACAGCAGACACGAGACTGTCTTGTGCTTCCATGAAAATCTGAAGAACTGTTTGGCCATCGCCCAATAACTTGCTAAATTTTATTTAGAAATTTCTGAATAGTTAACAATGAAAACATCAAAAATGTAAGAAAGTTTTCTCTCCCACTGTAGTCTTCTAGATGCCTTAATGTCATCCCAATTTCATTGTTGTCATTCCTTCATCCAGAGAATTTTAATGGTGTAGGTCATGGCTACTTGCTTTCACCAGGCACCTTTTAGGCCTCGGCATTCTTGACTTCCTGAGTCCCGATTTGCTTTAAGGGTCAGACTTCTCAGTTTTCATCTGAAACTGATCCATCTTGCCAGAAGAGAAAGATTATCTTTTTATCCTAATTCAGGAGTCACCAAAAAGAAGATGTGAAAAATGTTTTCAGACCCAAACTCGGTTTCCTAGCGTACGTTTAATCATTGGTTTAAAATAGGAGAACTTTGGGTTTTTCCCTCAGGTAAATCCATGTTTCTGCAATGATCTTTCACTAACAATAATGAAAAAAAGATTGAAACCAGTCTTACCTTCCCATACATTAATTTGTTCCTTCTGAGTTAAAGGTAGATTTTATTATCCCAGAAAACTGACTGTCATGATATTTGCTATGATTTTATGGTATCTGTAATGAACATTTTGTTTGCCCAACAATCATTCCCCTGACTTCTGGCAATCATGCTGTTTTCACTTGGACAACAAATCCTATTCTCAGGCCTGGTGTTTCGGGTTGAGCCAATGCAATCTCCCAAACACAGACTGGATGCGTGACCTTGACCAGGCCAATCAGAGTCATATTTCCTTAGAGACAGTGATTAGTTCTGGGATTGTCATATGATTCAAGCAGACCAATGAGAACTTTCCCTGGCTTCTCTGTAGGCTCTCTTGGGAAAGAGAAACTCTTCATGACCTGGGGTTGCTAAGCCAGTAGACTTGTCATCCCAGAGCCAGTGGGGGCCATCTTTCTCAACCATCGAAGGACCCCATCCAAGAATAAAGTCATCAGAAAGGAAAGCAGAATTGCAGAAATGAAAAATAAAGAAAGACATATCCTAAATGTTTAATACCTTTTCAAAATGTGAACTAATTAGTCCCCTTTTGTTCAAACCATTTAAATTGATTTTCAAACACTAATTCTTATATAGTATTTCATAGCAATAGCATTCACCCTCCACTAGTTCTATTTAAAACTGATAACTGGTTCATTCACACCACCACTTACCCTCCATAAGATGTATTACTGTACACACAGACAAAAAGAATTAAACTCCCCAAATAACATTGCTTTCCTTTTTTTATAGATGCTAAGCATAAAAAAACATGATGGGATCAGGATATCAGCCGGTAGGAAATATTCACCCCATTCAAAAACCTGGTGAATTTTCACCTAGATTTTTTTAGTACTTTCAGGTCCTAAAAAAAATATTCTTCTGACACTTGTAATCTCAAGAGTTTATCTAGTCTGGTGATTTTACATCTCAGTAAGTTCTGATCCCACCTGACCAGAATCTACAGAGCAGGACCCAAGAATCCATATCATTAATGTCTTCTGATCAGCACCAATCTCTGTCTTACTCAATTCATATTTCTAAGACAGAACACTATAGACTAGATGAATCATGAACAAGAATAATTTATTGCTCACCACTCTGGAGTCTGAGAAGTCCAAGATCAAAGTGCTTTTGGATTTGGTATCTATGAGAATTTCTGGTTCATAGAAGGTTGTCTTCTGTCTTGTCTTCACATGGTGAGCGGATGGAGGTGCTTTCACACTTGAGGGCTCCAGCCTCATGATTTAATTACTCTCCAAAGGTCTCACCTTCTAAGACCATCACATTGGGAATTAGCATTTCAACATATGGATTTTGAGGGGATACGAACTTTCCAAATATAGCAATTAACAAAAGCCTCTTCGTGCATCCAGACCAGCTTTCATCCTCTGATCTAGCCCATCTCCTAATTACTGAATGAACTCTACCAGTTAAATCTTACATTTATTTTTGGAAGATCAAAAGATTCATCTTCTTAATATCTAAATTCCTTCTGTTAGCATTTTATTGCTGTGTACCTTCTTATTCTGTCTCAACATACATATAAGATTCATTCACAAGGAAGAACATATCTCAAATGAAGTGCATCAAAATGTTAACTTGCATCACTGATCAGCAAATCAGTAAAACCTTCCTACTTTCACTGACGCTTATATTTTCAGCATTTATATATTGGTTGATTATTTAAAATCCCTGATTAATAACTTTTACCAAACATTCCAGTGGTGAGACTGGGAAGTCAGAAAAGACTCTAATTATCGAAGCCTTCTTTGTGCTCAACTCATGATGCACAGAGTCCCACCGGTGCTATGACCTAGCATAGTGCCTGGGCATGAGAGTAAATTTCAGTAAATATTTGTTAGGCACAAACCACGATCAGTTAAATAGAGCAATTCACTTGACCAAGAACACAATGCATTCTCAGTCATCTTCTTTCTGAAATGAAAAGCACCTGTCTTGCATTCACCTAAGGAAATCACTTAAGAAATAGACACTCTACCGCATAGAAGGCCATGACCGTCTAGCACAGAATACTAGAACAGACAAGCACATTAACTTATAATCCATTGGAGGTCTCAGAAATTATTTCTATCCCATATAAATGAAAGTCTATAAACTTAAATGCCCATAGGGGCCAGGCTTTTAAGGAGAAAAGTAGGGAAACATTTATGGTGCCCAGATTTTTTCATCTTTTCAGTCCCCAAACAGTCTCAATGTTGGAGAACCACCAGGTTCAGAGGAGACGCATTCTCCATGGCAGTGATGCATTCCCAAGGGGGCAAAAAGTGGTTCTTGAGAGATACACAATATTTAGACAGTACAAATATTTATGGTCTTCCAAAGGGCCATTTTACGTAAATAGATACTTTTAATACCATGAAAAGCCTTTGGAAATGGAGAGGTTTTGCAATTAGGAGAGGGCAAGATAGCTTGAAGACTCCCTAGGAGAACAATAATGATAAAATATTGAGAAACAGCAGGAAATCAAAGAATTTCAGAACCTAAAAACTCCAATTCATGGCTGCATGAAAATATGCAAGGGACTCATTTTTCAAGAGAAACCATAGATCTGGATATTTGGACAAACATGTTAAATGTTTGTTTCAAAATAAAAAAATATATATACTCTTTCTGGGCCAAACTGTATCTCCAGCATGAATGTGGCCCACTGGCTACCAGTGTCCAGTAGAACTTTGAAGGAATTATTATGTCCTCAGAGAACATAATCAGTTAAATTAGACAAAAAGCAAAGGCATTATTTATTCTGCATGTTTTTAGTAAAAGTGCTCATTATTAAATCTAAAAATAAAGCCATTTGCCAACTGGCAAACTGGAGAAACAGTTGTCTGGCTCTTTAAGGAGTCAATAAGGTTTGAAAGGGGCCTCAGTCATTCCAAAGCTATTTAATAATAAGCAGAACAATTATCCCATGGAATGCATACCTGTGATACATTCAGGCTTTAAAGTTCTGCTTTTCAAACTAGCAAGCCTAGTTCCTGCATAAGGAGAGGTTTGTTTACTCTGCTTATCTCAAGGCAAAGCGAATATTGTCCCTGCCTCTAAATAAATGGTCAGATTTCTGCCTACCATATCTTAATTCTGCTTTAGAAAGATAACTCCAAAAAGTTAGAGACTGTGTTTACTGAACTTATTATACTCACACAAAGGGATGCTAAATATTTGATGATAATCTTCCCCATCTTTGAATTAATATGAGTGCCAATCTAAACAGCACATGTTGAACAAAAATTTTCTTTTAATTGCATTTCCCACATTCCCTTCCCTCCACATAAATTCTAAGAATAAAATTAAAGTCAGCTCTAAAAAGTATGTCTTTCCTCCTCTAAATGACATGAAGACATTAGTTTTGCCTTAATCATTTTTCGTTTGAGCAGCTTAGGAAGGGTCGTCATGAATTTTTTATGTGTCAAATATGTTCCTCCACCTACTCCATCCTTTCCTGCTGTTTCCTGTATTTCTCTCCCATCATGCTTTCACTTCATATAATCTATTTCCTCTGAGGTATCTGGTGTTTCTGTAAAATCTTTTCACCCCCTGTTAGCTGGAACAATGCTGAGTGTACAGGAATATTGGTAAACTCAGCGATCCAACAGGCAAAACTGGAAGGAAGTGTCAAAGTCTTTGGGGAATTTGGGGGGTGGCCATGAGGCATCTTCCCCCCTGGGCTTCAGAAAACCCTGAACTGCCTGGGAAGCATTTTCATTTCCAAGACGGGTGAGGACTTTGTTATTTCCTATCTGTGCTCACCTAGTGGAGCTAAGTTCAGGAATTAAAATTTAATGAAGAATCAAGTTTTGAAATTCTGCACCAGTGCACAATGCTTATAAATACACTACACTGTTACTACCCGGGTGTTATAAATAATACATGTAATGTTGATTAAAATTTTGATGTAAATTTCAAAAACTTTATTAAAGTTGTAAAATAACTGGCATGGGTTGTTTATAGTTGGGTGACAACTTAATTAATCAACGCTGTCTCTGCTGCAATAAAGACTAGAAGTGCACATTCTCTATTTTTATCCCCAAAGAATGAGCCAGAAAATACAAAATTATCTCCCTTTCAAAATACCAAATTATCTTTCTTTCAAAAAACTCTAAGTATTAATTGTGATGCATGACAGCACATCGTATTTGCCTAGACTAATAATTAATCTGGAAAATACAAATTTCTGACATTCAACCGGGGAAGAACTAAAGTGATAACCAGGGAACATTTATTCACACTCAGTTTGGAAATGATCATTTTTGTCTTGGTGCAGAGGAAAATTTTCATTTTCATGTCACTAAACAATTTAATTCTTTATTAGAGATAGAAATTAAACATGTAAAGCATCACTGCAGGAAGGAATATGTACATATACACATGTATATTGCATGCTGTGTGTTTCAGGGTTCTTGTTTAATGACACTTGTCCCTTTTTTAAATGAGAAACCCTAGACTGATACTGAAAATAAATAAGATGATGGCTAAAGTAACATTTTAGACAGTCTTTTATTACTTTATTATTGCCCTTTTTCAAGAGTCCCATTGCACATGAAATATTTTAGGAATTACAAGAAAAAATGTTTATAATTGTTGTTGCTGGCATCATTCATTCATTCAACAAACTTACTACCTGCAAGACTCTATTTTTTTCTTTTTTTTTTTTTTTTTTTGAGACAGAGTCTCACTCTTTTGCCCCAGGTAGAATGCTGCGGCATCTTCGTAGCTCACAGCAACCTCAAACTCTTGGATTCAAGACATCCTCAGCCTCTGAGTAGCTTGGGACTACAAGTGCCCACCATGACATCTGTCTAGTTTTTCTATCTTTAGTAAAGATAGGTCTCACTCTTGCTCAGGCTGGTATTGAACTACTGAACTCATGCAATCCACCTGCCTCCACCTCCCAGTATGCAGGGATTACAGGGGTGAGCCACCACGCACTGCCCTGAAAGACCCTGTGTTAGGAGTCAAAAGCTCTGCAAAGGACAACTAGATGCAATTCTGCTGAGTTTGTGCTATAGCAACAGAGATGTGTTATGGACATACTATTTCTGCAGCAAGGAGCCCAAGCCAAACACACCTAGATTCACATCTCTGCTCCATTTGACCTCTTAGCATCTCAATTTCCTCATGTAAAGTATGTCTGACAATATTTCTGACATCATAAACATATTATGTGGATCCAATGACATAATTCATGATAAATTCTTAATACAGTGTCAAATATATAGTAATTTTTCTATTAAAAGTTGTTCTTCTTCTTATAGTTGGAAGAGTAGAAGTGTTAGCGGTATCATCCTCCAAAGGAGCAATTGTCAGGACATGAGCTCTCGGTATATAGCAGGAGGAAATGGTTTATCATTACCCTGATCTGTACTCTTTCAAATTTCCCTGTACCACTATTATTTTGGCTTTCCCTCTAGGCTCAGCCATACATATTAATAAGAACTGTCTCCTTAAACCATGCTTCAAATCTGACTCATGTTGCATTCTACCAGCGTTAAACACCAGCCATGGATAAACCATTAAGCTAAATAAGCCCAAGCTTATTTCATTGTCATGCTCAGCTTCAGTGGAATTTTTTATTAGTATCTTCTTGATATGTTTGACTTCCAATTTGCATTGCCTTAGAAAGAAATGTTTTCTTAGACATGGTGAGCAATAAAAGTTTAAAACTTCGGTTTGAAGGTATCATCAGAAATCACATTCGTTTTTATCTTAGGGAGCCAGTTTCTGCTTCCCTTCCATAAACACAGCTGATTAGATCTGGCTAGCATTAACTCATCAGCTGATTCTGTAACAGACTCTCATGCTTTTGATTTTAAGCCATGCTAGGGCCCAGGAGGGATCATTATTGGACAGTGCAAAGGGCATTAATTGGCTTTACTCCAGGCCTATTAGACACTCTAAGGTACACAATCACTCTGTCTCCAGTATCCTGCTAAATATTTCCCCATAGACATGTAAGTCTGACTCTTCATGCCTGAAGGTGAAATTCCATTTACGGTTGTCTTAAAGTTCAGTTCTGCAAGGCCCTCTCAACATTATCCAGACTAACCTCCTATTAGAGGTCTAAATCCCATTTCTCCTTCTGATGAGTAGCCCCCTACAGGTCTTTCTGCTGCTCCTTCCACTGGGTTCTGCTATTTCCTATAACCACAGATCCTTGAATATACCTCCAGTATAGCCCAAATCAATTTTCAGTGTCATTATTTGTTTACATGCTTATCCTTTCAAGATTACACCTCACCCATCTTTCTGTCCATAGCAATTGACTCATACATACAGAGTAGGTGTTCAATAAATATTTTTCAACAAATAAATCTGTAATTTAATTTTATAAAATCAATCAAAATAGCTAAAACATCTTTAATGCTTCTTACCAAATTCCTAATTAGATTAAGCTCTAAATAGCCTACAGAATAAGCACAGAAATGTTCTCTCAGCATAATTCCTTCATTCCAAAAGATTCTAGACCTAAAAACTCAAAGTTGATGATCAGTGAATCTCATAGGGTTAATAAATAGAACATACAGATTACACCATCTTCTTAGAAAATACAAAAAGACAGTTGAGATATTCCAGGTCACTTGTATTTCCACTTTCTTCTATAATTCACTTTGAAGTCACTAGTTAAATATCAGTTTTACCCTGAATCGCCATCTTCTTCTGGCAACCAGTTGACTTTTCCTCACCTCTGCCAGACGCACACCTGCATACAAATGTCTACTCACTCTCAATAGTCATTGTCCAGAAGCAGGCCTTCATCTTTATTTCAAAAGACTTAATGGCAGCATGTAGAATAGTTTATTTCTCTCTCCTTGAAATGCTTCCTTCACTCAATCTCCTTGGCTGCCTTCTCCTCATCTCCCTAACCTTGAACTTCTCTTTCCTATCATTAGCACCACTTTAGAGATCTTACCCAATCTCATAGCCTTAAATGCCAGTTGTACGTGGAAGGTTCGTACATGGCTATCTTGAATCCAAACTCACCCATCAATTCCAAAGGGACAAACACAACTTTATAGATCACGTCTCCACCTAGACCCCTCCAGGAGATCACTAACCCAACACATCCCAAACTGAACTTTCTAACTCATTCATTTTTGTGATTACTCAAAAAATAATAAATAAATCACTTGGAATCATCCCTGATTCTCCTCATGCTTCACATCCACCCTACCAGCAAATTCTGTCCACCCTACCTTCCAAATACATCTAGAATCTGACCCCTTCTCACCACCTCCACGCTGGTCCAATACCTCTTTCTGCTTGGATTATTACAAACATTTCCTAATTAATATTCTTACTTCTGCTTCTTTTTCCCTCTGTAGTCCATCCTCAACACACAGAGAGCGATGCTGCAAACTAGGTCACGTCAGTCCTCTTTTCAAACGCTCTACTGGCCTCCATCTCATCAGAATAAAAGTTGATAATTTTACAAAGGCCTAGAAGGCCCTGTTTTCTGTCTGGCCTCATCTCCTGCCAGCTCCTTTCTACCCACTCTGCTCCACCCACAATGGCTGCCTTGATCTTCTTCAAACATATCAGCTACACGTGGAAGGTTCACACATGACTTAAAGACAGATTTGCCATAGGGTAGGTATTTGTGGAAAGAAGGAAGAAGGGACCAAGGAGGAAAGGAAGGGGAGAAGGGAGGGAAAGAAGAAGGAAGAAAGGAGGCAGGGAGAGAGGAATACACAGGTAAACGGCTCTAATACAACATTCTGAAGCAAAGGGGCTGTTTTTATTTTTTTTATTTTTTTAGCATTTTTTTAATTAAATCACAGCTGTATACATTAGTGCAATCGTGGGGTACAATGTGCTGGTTTCATATACAATCTGAAATAGTTTCATCACACTGTTTAACATAGCCTTCATGGCATGTTAAATGGCTGTTTCTAAAAGAACATGCTTTGTCATTTTAACAGACAATAGAAAGACTCTCAGAAAAAATCTGGATTTTGATATTAGCTCTGAGCTATGCAATAGGAGTTTGTAAGCATTCTTATAATTCCATGTTTTTAGAAAATTAAGTGTCCATGGGCAAATGAAATTGATACATTATAGAGCCTTAGAATACCATCAAAAAATCAAGGCATTTTATAGGAAAGAAAAAAATATCCTAGAATATTACATGAAAGGAGCACAGGCTTTTATTTCATGGACAAATCAAACATGTGATGGTGAAGAAATTGATGTTATGCCAGAAAAAAAATGTATACAACTTAAGGGGAAAATTGGGTTGTGAGAACAGAAGTGACCAACCAGTGATTCCAGATTAAAAACATTTGAAATATATATCCATAAACTTGTAATAGTCACCGTTGTTCAATACTGCACAGGTTAATACCAAAGGCATTCTCATTGTGCTGCAAAAATTAAAGATCTGGATCTGTAAAACTTCAGTTATTGAAATTCTTATCTCCTGGATATTGTTTTAAGAAAAAGCTCACAAACAATGGTTTTGAATCAGAAACACGAGCTGAGAAGCTGTGTCGATATACAAGACCAAGTAAATGGGTCTCTACTGAGAGAGAAGCAAAAAGCTGATGTCACTACTTGCCCCTTGGAATTGACAGTGACTAGTCAATATTTGATGAAATTGCTTAGGACGCCACCTAATATGATAAAGTTTTGCAAATAGCTCCTTTTTTCTATCTGTCTAGTTCACGTGAGTGATTTATCCAGATACCTAAAGCTTACATGATGAAGTGTCTGCTCTTTGTTTAAATATGCCTAAAGTGCCCAAAGTGTATTACCTTCTTGCCTACATTATTAAGCAGAGTTCCTTTCATTTTTGATAGCTCAGTTGCTGTCGGAAAGACAATATGAAGTAGCAATAAAGAATTGACTTCAAAGACAGACTGATGTGATGGAGGTCACTGTCTCAGCTCCAGTGCAAGTCACAAAGTCATGAAGTGTAGGCTTTTTCACCACACTTTCAGGCTGACAACCACCCAAACTCTGGGGGTAATTGCATTTTTCCAATTCTGCAAACCTCACCTGTGCCACTAATGCAACCTTTTGTAGGAAACTGTGCCTCATTTCATCCTCCTTACTACAAATATACGACCAGGAAGGTGTGCTGGCAAGTCTTGCTGTATTTCTGAATCCACACAAAAGCACCCATTTCCACAGTGCTGATGGACCATCCCCAGGTGGCAACCACACCCTTTCTGCAGAACTTGCTACAGAGTCTAAGTCTAGGAGGAAAACATGGCCAAGAACTAAGGCTACATCCTCTAACCCATTCTAAGTTACTGCCGGCCTGCTATATTCTCCTGTTCCAGGTCTTGTTTTATTTTTAAAAGGAGCCTTTGTTTTTAATATTAGCTGAGAATGTTACCTCTAAAACTTTTTCCTCATCCCTGCTTTGACCAAATACCACACCCTCCCAGCATCTTCCCTGGGTGCTCAATATTGTATCAAATTCAGATAAATCACAGTTGACTTTAAAACCCTCCAGCAATTCGTGTCTGCCTACATCAACTCCCACACTCCTCACTTGCTGTTGACACATGAACTTTCTCACAGCCCTTTCCTCCGTGACTTGCAACTCTTCCCCTGACTTCTTTGGTGTCTCGCCCACTTGAATCAACCTCCCAGCCCTAACGACCAAACTGCTAATTTTAGAGGAAGCAGAAAAGATTGAGTCAGGTATCCTGGTGCATATTTTTACCCTGATAATTCCTGACTCTGTGACCTTGGGAAAGAGTAGCAATAATAACGATAATAACGGGAGACATTTGTCAAGCACTTTTATGATTTAACATAATTTAATTCTCACAACAATTCTATGAGACAGGGACTACCGCTATCTGTAGTTTAAGGGTAGAAAACCCACCAAGTTTCCTCATTTAAAAATAGGAAATAATAATACTTAATTCTCAGTAATGAAAATTTTTAAAATTATGAAATACACAGCATATAATTCATTTCTTTTAATTTTTATTAAATCATAATTGTGTACATTGGTGCAATCATGGGGCACAATGTGCTGACTTTATATACAATCTGAAATATTTTCATTGAACTATTTAACATAGCCTACATGGCCTTTTAATCACTATATGCAGACATTTAT
>CAUYRH010067744.1:0-21866 GCA_963574655.1 Perodicticus potto
TTGTGGCGGGCGCCTGTAGTCCCAGCTACTTGGGAGGCGGAGGCAAGAGACTCGCTTGAGCCCAGGAATTGG
Source organism: Perodicticus potto (assembly GCA_963574655.1). Classification (NCBI taxonomy): domain Eukaryota; kingdom Metazoa; phylum Chordata; class Mammalia; order Primates; family Lorisidae; genus Perodicticus; species Perodicticus potto. The sequence continues at coordinate 73 of CAUYRH010067744.1, forward strand.
AGGTTCCTGTGAGCTGTGATGCCACAGCACTCTATCCAGGGTGACAGCTTGAGGCTCTGTCTCAAAAAATAAAAATAAAAAATTGAAAGCTTTCACACAGAACTCAAATTTCCAGCTTCTCTGGGCAGCAAGAGCTGCCTGTCTCAGAGTGACCTTGTTCTGGTGGCCCCAGCTGGGCCTGGCATACAGTAGGTGCTCAGCAAAGGATTTGGAGGAGAACGAGACAAGGGCAGAGGGAGAAATGACAAGCCTATGAACCCCTTGCCGGGGAGAGCTTGTTTTACATGACGCTTTGAGTTCAGGAGTTGGCAGCCTTCACTTTCATCTTAAAAACCTGATCAATAGGCTCGGTGCCTGTAGCTCAAAGGTTAGGGTGCTGGCCACATACACCAGGCTTGGTGGGTTCAAACCGGCCCAGGCCTGCTGAACAATGATGACCACTACAAAAAAAAAATAATAATAGCCAGGCGTTGTGGCAGCTGCCTATAGTCACAGCTACTTGGGAGGCTGAGGCAAGAGAATCCCTGAAGCCCAAGAGTTTGAGGTTGCTATGAGATGTGATGCCACAGCACTCTACCAAGGACAACATAGTGAGACTCTCTCAAAAACAAACAAACAAACCTGATGAATAGTAGAAACCTTGAAACCAACCAAAAGTCCACTGACCCAAGAGGAGGTAAGAGAAAAGTGTGGCCTTCTTGGCCCAGGGAGCGCCGTCTAGAAGCACAGACCAAGGAGCTGGAGCTGCACGTGCCCCTCAGGGAGGGGCCTCCCCGCGCTGAGCAAAAAGGGCATGTGGCAGAGAAATGCCCAAGACACAGTGGGATGCTGTCACACTTCCTTCAGTATGTGTGGAATGTTTTATAATCCATGTAAAACATGCCAACGGTGAATCTGATCTGCATTGGCCGTTTGGCATAGTGGACAGTAGCTGGGCTGGGCCCCATCCCATCTCTGCTGAGAACTTATGGTGAGGCCTGTCTGGGCCTCAGTCTCCTCATCTGCAGTTCAGGGAGGCCTGGGTAGGATGATTTCTCAGGGCTCTTTCAGGGTTTTTTTGTAGAGACAGAGTCTGTGTCACTTTATCACCCTCAGTAGAGTGCCGTGGCATCACACAGCTAACAGCAACCTCCAACTCCAGGGCTTAAGTGATTCTCTTGCCTCAGCAAGAGGGACTGGGACTGAATAGCTGGGACCACAGGTGCCCACCACAACTCCCTGCTATTTTTCTGTTTTGCAGTTCGGCCAAGGCCGGGTATGAACCCGCCACCTTCAGTATATGGGGCAGGCGCCACCCAGGGCTCTTTCAGTTTTAAGGCTGGAACACTGAAGTCCAAATTTGAGTATGGAGTGAAGAGAGAAAGAAAGATGTGTCATGGGCTGCTGCAAACAGGGAAGGCTTCCTGAAAGAGAGAGACCAAAACTAAGATGTGAAGTCTGAGCAATACCTGTCCAGGGCTGACCTGAATAAGAAAGAATGATTCTGGAAGGTGGGAATTCACAATTCTAAGGAATGAGTTTGTAGTAGGCTCCAGGCATCCCAGGCAGCAAGTGGGGAGAGACGTGGGAGCAGGCTGTGGCAGGACCCCGAGACCCCCCATTGCTCCTGGCCACAGCAGGATGAGTGGGTCGTTTGTCTCAAGGCCCGCCTTTGCTCTGTGTGCCAGGCCCACACCTGCTCTTGTCACGTGGGCCCATTTACTCCTCACTTCAGGGGGAGGCAGGCGCTGAGAGGACCATCATCTTGCAGAAGGAATGGGGACTGAGCATCAGTCTCCTCTGGGGCCATTTACCTGGGAGGAGAAGGAAGGGAGCCCGGGGCGTTCTCCCCTTTCCTGCAGGGGTAACCCCAGATTGCCTTCTGGGCTGGGTAACATGTCACCTCCCCCTGGAGGCTTCCCCTGGCCGTACTGCAACAAAGTCCCTTGATATTTACTTTTTTTTTTTTTTTGAGACAGACATGTCACCCTCAGTAGAGTACTGTGGCATCACAGCTCACAGCAACCTCAAACTCTTGGGCTCAAGTGACTCTCTTGCCTCAGCCTCCCAAGTAGCTGGGACTAGAGGTGCCCACCACAACACCCAGCTATTTTGTTGTTGTTGCAATTGTTTAGCAGGCCCAGGTCAGGTTCAATCCCTCCTGCCTCAGTGTATGTGGCCAGCGGCCTAACCACTGAGCAACGGGCCCTGAGCCTGATATTTACTCTTTTGCTCTCTCCATCCTCACCATGGCTGTCACCACATCCTCATTTTTCCACTTTTAGTTCTGTGTCCATCTCCCTAGCCAGATGGTGACCTCCCTGAGCCTGGGCTCTCTGCCCTGCTGTTCCCGGGCACCTGGCACAGTGCTGAGCACACAGTAGGTGCTCCATGAACATTTGTTGACGGACGCATTGGCTGCCGGCACGAATAAGCAAACCTAACCAAGAGGGAATGAGGGGATTTGCTCAAGGTCACCCAGGTGGTCGAGCAGTGTGGCCCTAGTGGAAAGGCAGTGCCTGCCCCATCTCACCTCCTGGTTGACACCTGCTTCTGATGTGGACCCCTACACCTATCTTCTTTCCAGCAGCCTGGGAGGATCCTGTTAAAACCCTAATTCAACTACATCCCTCCTCTGCTCCAAGCCCTTCACAGCCCCTACTAGACCCAGAGTGAAAACCCAGGTCCCCAGGCCACACCCCTCCTGACCTCACTTCCCTGTGCTCTGCCATGGTCACACTGGCCCCTACTCTGTGTCTCTAATGTGGCAGGTTGACTCCTGGCCTGGAGCCTGGCTCTCCCCTCTCCCTGGTATGCTCTGCCCTAGAAATGTGCAAAGGTGGCACCTTCTCTGCTTCGGCCGGCTGCCCGGGCCCTCCTGCCTCCACACTGCTCCCCTTTGCTTTTTTTTTGAGACAGAGTCTCCCTTTGTTGCCCTTGGTAGAGTGCCGTGGCATCATAGCTCACAGCAACCTCAAACTCTTGGGCTCAAGTGATCCCCTTTTCTCAGTTTTTCTATTTTTTAGTAGAGATGGGGTCTCACTCTTTCTCAGGCTGGTCTCGAACTCCTGAGCTCATAGGATCCTCCTGCCTTGGCCTCCCAGAGTGCTAGGATGACAGGCGTGAGCCACCATTCCTGGCTCCCTTTTCCTTTTCTCCAGGTGCTGGCACCTGCTGCCCCTGGCAGAGTGCGCTTATTCATCATATTTGTGTGTGTCTTCCCCACCCCTGCCAGGGCAGGGCCCTTTATTTTGGTCACTGTTCTCCAGGCTTCCAGAGAAGTGGGGGCGGCAGGGATGTGGTCTGGAACACATGAGAAAGAGGAGAGGACTCCAAGGCGGCGGCAACTTCCTCAAAGCAAATTTAGGAAAAGCTGAAGTGAAAAAGGCTTGGGCAGCTAAGTGCTTTCTGCAGCCGGTCCCAGGGGCCAAGGCCACGCGTCTGTGTCTGCATGTGGCTGGGTGTCTGTGTATTTCTCTGTGTGACACATACATGTGGCTGTGTGTGTGTATGTTTTGGGGAGAGGTGGATTGTAGAACAAGAGACCTCTTGGGGCCTTTGGGGTTAAGCTAAGTGGCCCCGCATCTGGGTTCTGGATGCCCAGGAGCCCCCATTGCTTGGTGTTCCTGTCCTCTTCTGCCCTGGGCAGTGTGACCCCCAGGATGACCTGTGAACTCTGGAGCCAGCCTTTAGGAGCCAATTCCCAGGTCCTCTACTTACTAATTGTGTGATCTTGGGTAGAAGTTAAGCCACAGTGTGCCTCTGTCTGAAAAAAGAGGATAACGCAAGAAGCCACTTCCTATCCTTGTTGCCAGGATCTGCTGAATGAAGGCATGTGAGGAGCTGAGACCAGCTGCCTGCCCTCGGCTAATATTCACCACCGGTATCAGCCTGAGATCCAGCCTGAGTGAGACCCAGGCCAGCCTCAATGGGTGGGCACTGCACGGAGGGGACCAGAGGGCAGTGGGGAGGAAGGTGGTCTCTGTAGGGCTAGTGAAGAGGGAGGAGGGAATGGGGCTGCAGGGCTGAGGCAGGGAGAGCAAAACCTGCAGGGAGAGAGGTGGGGTGGTGGGTGGTTTCAGTTTGAGAAATTCCGGGAGGCCCATGTCCAGTGGGACCAAGTGATGAGGCTGAAGTATAGCTAGAAGCCCACCTCCCCTGAGGCCAGGCTGCGCTGGACTTTGTCCTCAGGCAGTGGGGAGCCATGGGAGGTGCTTGAGCAGGAGCTTGGTGGCCTTAGCCCATGGTTCCTATCTGGTTCCAGCTCAACAGGGAGACACCATCATAGCATGGGCTGGAAAACGAGACTTTTTTTTTTTACTCAAAACACTTAGAAAACAAGGCCAGAGCAGTTAGAACATGCTGCTTGCTCAGCAGAGTGGGAAAGGCTTAGGGTGCAAAGGGGCCCAGGGGAGGGTGAGCTATGAAGGCTTCCTGGAAGAGGGGCCCTAGAAGTGAGCCCTGGTGGAGACCATGAGAACTTGCCTTATGCTGGGCAAACCACTAACCTTTCTGGTCTCAGCTCCCATCTGCCCTGCCAGGGACTGGCCTGGCCCTGAGTCTGTATCTCTCGAAGCTCTGATTGGCTCTGAACTTCCATAATCAGGGATCAGGATGACTGGAATCTGCAGGAACAGACTCAGATTCTTGATTTAGACTGAGAGCCTGCCTTAGTTTCCCCTCTGCACTGGGCTGAGGGTGAGGCAGGGAGGATAATAATGCTCGATTGTCAAAGACCTTGTGCCGCCTCAGGGGCCAGATGCCAAGGATTGTTTTTCATCGCTTGAAGGGTGAGCCCTTCCTGCCAGGAGAAAATTCCAAGCTTCCGCCAGGAAAGAGAAAGATCCTGCCACCTCTAGTGACCACACACCCGCCACCCAAAAACCCTGTGGCATGGACCAGTTCTTGCTTTTCTACTCCTCTCTTGGCCTGGATGACAAGTCCTCAGCCCCGTCAGTGTGCTCAGAGCACTCTTCCCTCTCCCTGGCCACCTTCCCAGTTCTTGGTGCGAGCTTAGGGGCCTTGGGAATGTCCTCAAGCAGGGCCTATGTTGCTCTGCTCCTGGAGGTCCATCGGCCTGGGTGGTAGAAGGAACATGGGGTCCCTACCCTCTGGGACAATGGAATTGTTATTTGGGAATTTTCAGGTTCTTACAGCTCCTGCTCCTAAAATTTCCTAAGTCCCAGTTTCCATGGTCTGATCCTCCTTGTTTGTGAGATGCTGCATTCCTGAAATTAATCACTTCTAAGAATTCTAGGGACTACAATGGAAACATTCTGATATAATTTTCTGGTTGTAAGAACGCTTGGTTCTAGTATTTTCTAGTTCAAAGGCACTGTGGTTCTGGAAGTCTGGATCCAGTTGGCTGTAGTTCTGGAGCAGGGCTGGTGGGGGAGGGGAGGCAGGGGTGGAGCTGGGGAAGGGGTGGTGACCTGGCGGTGGGTGGCACAGGGGCAGGCCAGGTGCACTGGTGTGGGTGCTGGCAGCAGTTCCGGTGCTGACAGCTGGGCAGGGGCCGCTGCCTGAGCCCATGCACCTGGCAGTGCCCCAGGAAGGGGAGGGGACAGGGACAGGAGGGGACCCAGAAATGGCCTGGCTGAGAGCCTCCCACAGTGCCTCCCACCTGCCTCGTGACAGTGGCTGAGCATGCTGGTCCCACCTTGGGCTGTCCCCCAGTCCTCACAGGAACAAGTGGGAGTCCCAGACATAGCAGGTATGTGGGAGTTTCTTGTCCCACTGAGGCAGGGACAGTCCAGGACTCTCCAATGTGAGCTTCAGTCTCTTTCCTCATGTTTCTTGTGTCAGTGAGCCCCCAGATCCCTCTTCTTCTGTGGATGTTAGTCACTGGTCATAGACTGGCCCCCTCCTGTCATTGTTCCCCCAATGCCCCGGCACCCCAGGTCTTTGCCTGGGAGGAGTCAGGAGCTCAGAGCCTGGTTATGGAGGTCTCAGCCTTCCCATCAGGGTGCTAGGGGTGGGGGACAGTTTGGGTAAATAGCCCCTTCCACCCTGCCCTGGGGCCTGCTTTGCCCTCCCTCGCACCCCCCTGCCCTGTGCCCATGGCTTCTGTGAGGAGGTCTCCTGCCCCTCCCCAGGCTCTGTTGGCCTCTTCCCAGTTGTGGGAGCTGGAATGTGAGCGGTCCCTGGCGTGTGTGTGCGCCTCCCGCCTGCCGGGGCACCTCCTCTGACTTGGGGCCAGGAATTCCTCCCGCTTGTTACCCACAAACCCCGGGGGAAGGGGTTGCCGTGGGAAGGGCCCTCTGGAAGTCTGGACAGAGTGTAGGGGGTGGCAGGGCAGCCTGGGGTGGGCTGGGGGAGGAAGGGGGTGGCCTCTGGCGGTGTCTCCCAACCCTTGTCTTCAATGGCATCATTTCAGCCCTTACATGGGCACGGATTGTGACAGTTTTGGAGTCCTTCAGTGCCCTTCTGTGGATTCACTCACTGAGTCACCACGTACTTAGTGAGGACCTACTATGTGCTGGGCACTGCTGGAAGCACGGGAGACAGCCATGAGTGGGACAGAGAGAAGCCCTGGCCACAACACATAGGTTTATATTCTAGGGGAAGAACAGACAATCTGGGAGACAAGCACAGTAAGAGGTGTTTGCAAAGACCCGGATCCCATGGTGCTGGGGTAGTGAGTGCACATCTGGGGTCTGCTTCTGCAGCGAGAACTGGACCGTCTCTTGGTGGAGCCACCTTGGCAGAGGCATGATGAGAGTCCAGGAGATGGGGAGGGGCTGAAATGGGCCTGGAGGATGAATCAGCTGGGAGAACCTGAAGATGGGAATGGGAGGGGGCAGCTGTAGACGCACCTTGAAGCGAAGGGCAGTGTCTCTGTTTTACTCTGTGATGCCACATCTCCCTTAGGTTCAGAAAGTTCTTTCTGCCTGCTGGGTGGAGAATAGAGCCTGCAATAGTCCAGGTGACAAAGGATAGAGGCTGGGACCAGACAGGGTCAAGTGGGCAGGTTCTGAAGACATCCTAGAGGGAGTTTGCAGGTGGACAGGACACAGGTAGAGGGCCCTGGTTGAGGTTTAACAACTGGCTCTCTGTGGGAGCAGAATCCCTGATTTGCCACATTTGCCAATTTCTGTGGTGTAAGTATACCTGTGATAGTCAATTTCAAGCTCCCAACATGGAGTCCCTGATCTGGGAGCTGGGGAGCCGTGCATGGTCACTGCACACCATTTCGCCTACACAGATGCAACTGACGTAAAGAGCCTCACGGGTTTAGATAATAGTAAAATGTAAAATAATAAGAAGTGATAATTTTGGAGTATTTATTTAATTGTAAGTTTAAGTACTCTGATATTTAATGATGGCTGTGTTTAAAAGCCGGCTTGCAACTGCTTGTGGTGGTGGGGCTCATACCTGTGGTCCCAGACCTCTGGGAGGCCCTGGCCAGGGGATTGCTTGAGCTCAAGAGTTTTTTTTTGGGGGGGGGGAGTTTATTTTTGTTGTTGTTTGTGTTCTCTTTTTCTTTTTTTTTGTTTCATTTTTTGAGCCTAGGGCTTTGAGGCCTTCCTGAGCAACATAGTGAGACCCCAGTCTTTACAAAAAATTTAAAAAATAGCCAGACTTGGTGATACACCTGTAGTCCCAGCTAGAGGGGAGGCTGAGGCAGAAGGATCACTTGAGCCCAGGTGTTCGAGGCGCCATTGAGCTATGATCACACCACTAGACTCCAGCCAGGGTGACAGAGTGAGACCCTGTCACTAAAAAATAAAAAATAAATAAATAAATAGAAGGTAACTTGCAAAATTCTTGAAAACATAACAATGGCAAAGGCAGGGAAGGAGGATTCTGAGTCATGCTCTCCACCCCCTCCTCCAGAATGAGTTCCTACGGGCATGGACCACTCTTGTAGCCTGGGGTTCCCCACTTCAAGGCAGCACCTGCTTTCTCCCTCCTTTACGCCTCTAATATCACCCCCACCCCACAAGGTGTGGGGCAGATTGGCCCTAGCTAGGCGAGATATCCCAGGGAATACTCTTAGAGAAAGGAGGGCTGGGGCCCATCCGGTATCCACTCCACACTTGCTATGTAACCTTGGGATCCTCACAGCCTCTCTGTACAATGAGGCACTTGGTCCAGAAGTGCTGGGCCACCTTCCCCCTCTGATGGCCTTTCCAAGGCATAGAGGACCAGCCACCTTCCAGGGACTTACCCGGTGATGAGAGTTGGCCCCAGGGATAGTGATATCCTTCCAGCCACCCACCTGGCCCCCACCTTAGCTTGCCGAGTCCTCCAGCTACACTGGCAAGAGCAGTCTGGCTTGCTAATGATGTCATTGCTGGGGAGACAGTGACCTAAGGTGGGGGTTACCCTACCCTAGGTGCCTCTGGCTTAGCACCAGGCCTGCTTCCTACCAGGAACATTCATGGGTTATTCTCCTACTCTGAACACCTCCCAGCTAACCTAGACCCTCACTGCAGGCAATGTCCTGATCTGAGTGTGAGCTGCCTCCCCCCACCCCAACCCCAAGCCCACCTGGAGCATCCAGAGAGCAGGGCAGAGTCTCCAGGGTAGAGTAAGGAGTCCTTGGCGCAACCTTAACCTGCTGCATGACCTTAGACAAGTCACTCTCCCTTGCTGGGCCTCAACTCCTCTTCTGCAATAAGGCCCTGTTTCCAAACTGGTCCTGCAAGCACCTCACAGTGCAGAGGGGCAGGAGGCCTGACCAAGAGCAGGTGGTCCTGGGTCTTGTGGCCACAAGAAGTGATCCTATCAAACATTACTCTGCTTTCATGGCTTTCAATATTGTGGATGAACTGATGTCGCCTTTCATTTCCAGGCTCCATCCTGTCCCTAGGTGCCTCTAAGCACTGGATCCCCCTAGTCATCCCCAGCACCACTGTGCACCATGCAGCTGTTGCTTAAGTTGAAGACACACCGTCAGGGTGGTTCATGCCTGTAATCCCAACACGCTGGGGGGCCGAGGCGAGTGCATTGCCTGAGTAAGAGCAAGACCCCAGTCTCTAAAAATAGCCGGGCATTGTGGCGGGCACCTGTAGTCCCAGCTACTCTGGAGGCCAAGGGCGACAAAGTAAGACTGTCTCAAAAAACAAAAACAACAACAACCACAACAAAAAAAACCCCACTGGTCACTGTTGCTACATTCAACAACACAGTCACATCTCATGCCACACATTGGCTCCAGTGACACAGAAGTGAAGGACAGGAGAAGCCCCTGGGGGTACTCCAGGAGCTGTTACTCTTGGGGGTGGGGCTGCTGACCAGAGGGAAAATGAGGGCAGCTTTGGGGGGCCAGAAATGTTCTCTGTCTTGATCTTGGAGCCGGTTTTAACTGGAATGTGAGTTAAAAAATATCTTATCATTGGTCTTGAGTCTTCTTGTCCCTCCTCTACTTCAGACAGCTAAACATAAAAATCCCAGCTCTTACCTACCTTTCATTCTGGGGGGGCTAGTCAGACATGGAACAGGAGGAACAAGTAAATGCATCATAAATCGGATAGCGAGAGGTGCTCGGAAGAACGAGGACACAAGGTTAGGGAGATGTGGGTGCCGGGCGCTGGGTGGACGTGGAGCTATTTTTATAGGATGGTCATGTTTGAACAGGGTCCTGAAGGAAGTGGGGGCAGAACCATGAAGCTCTCTGGAGGAAGGGTGTCAGCCACCAGAGGGAAGAGCGCGTGCAAAGGCTCAGGAGGGGGCTCAGCAGAGTGAATGTGCGGGGCTGGTTGAGGTGGTGGGTTAGAACACAGTGAGGTATGGCTGGGCATGGTGGCTCACACCTGTAATCCCAGCACTCAGGGAGGCTGAGGTGGGAGGATTGCTTGAAGTCTGGAATTGGAGATCAACCTCAGCAAGAGGAAGACCCTGTCCCTACTAAAAAGGGAAAAACTATCCAGGTGTGATGGTAGGTGCCTATAGTCCCAGATACTCAGGAGGCTGAGACAGGAGGATTGCTAGACTATAGGAGTTTGAGGTTGCTGTGAGCTAGGCTGAAGACACGGTACTCTAGCCTGGGGCAGCAGACAGAAACTGTCAAAATAAAAAAGAACTGGACCTGTGAGCACTAAGGAGAGACAGAAACCAGGGGAGGGGCGATGGAAGAGGATGGGGTTGAAATTTCAGGCAGGGTAGTCTCCTGGTTTCACTGCCTCTGGGGCACATTGTTTCCCAGCATCCGGTCCAGTGTCTCTTGCTGGAGATGAATGGCCAAACAGCACATGTTCTGGCCTCAACAGACCAGCCAGACCCTTGCATATCAGACACCCTTCACCGTGAGGTTTTGTTTGGACACCACTTTCTCTCCTGATGTTCTCTGGAGCTATTCCCTGGCAGGAGGTGGGAAGAGCGTGGGCCGGCTAGATCTCATCCCAGTCGCTTCCTTGCTGGGTGGCCTTGGCTCATTCCTTGTTGCCCTTAGTCAGCTTCCTGGTCCATATGTGATATTGGGGCTGTTCACCCCTGGGCAGCATCTGGGGCTAGGTCTGAGCTGTTGCACTAAGATGCCCGGGACCCACGGGTGCAGGAAGAGTTCTCAGGGAAGAGTAATTAACTGGGGTTCCAAGCTCCAGGGATTTAGATTTGGCTTGTGTGACTTGGGGCAAGTCACTTCCCCCCACCCATCTTTGCTTGGTTCCAAGAATAATGGCATCTGCCCTTCAGTCCAAGGACCAGGAAGGGAAGCTTGGGCTTGTGGAGCCCCACCTGGGAATGGGAGGTGTGGGGAGCGCCAGAGGCTGGGGGCGGGCGGCAGCTCAAAGTGTCTGGGGCAGACAATGGGCACTGTGTGCGGGGCAGCAGGGTGGGGTGGTGCGGGTGGCAGAGTGGCTCCCCGGCAGGAATGTGCCCGGCCTGTCTGGGAATGTGCCCACTTCAGCTGCCTTGCGGTGCTCCAGGCTGGCAGCCTGCCCATCCCGCCACTCAGCCGTTCAGAGCCTGGAATGACACAGGGAGGGAGTGGCAGGGCTTCCTCGGTCCCCACCCCCGTGTGAGCCTGAGAGACCTCTCCAGGCCTTTGAATAAAGATGGAGATTGGGGCATCGAGCTTGCCCTTGCCACTGACTTGCTGGGGCCTTGGTTTCCCCATCTGTGTCTCTGATCACCCGTAGGACTTGCTTTGGTCTGGGTCTCTCGCCGTGCTGGGTATGGTAGCTCAAGCCTGTAATCCTACCCCTATGGGAGGCTGAAGCAAGAGGATTGCTTGAGTTCAGGAGTTCAATACCAGCCTGAGCAAGTGAGACCCCCTTCTCTACCAAAAATAGAAAAATTAACTGGGTATTGTGTTTTGCACCTGTAGTACCAGTTACTTGGAGGCTGAGGCAAGAGGATGACTTGAGCCCAGGAGTTTAATGTTGCTGTGAGCTATGATGGTGTCATAGCACTCTACCCAGGGCAACAGAGCAAGACTTTGTCTCAAAAAGAACAAAAACCAAAAAGACCATCTCTTGCCACTCAATCTCCTCCTTCACGCTCCCTCTTTTTCTCCTCATGGAGTGGAGTCTCGGGGTATTTTGGCCACCACTCTGTCCCCAGGTTCAGAGTAGAGTCTGGCCATGCTGTGCTTGGTAAGAAGTGGCAGAATAAAGGTACTTCCGTCAGGATTTAGATTATTTTCTGCTGGCCGCCCTCATGCGCCTTCCCCACTCGCCCTATCCTGCCTGCTGGTCCTCCTGGGGAGGGCGGTGGGGTTGCCAGCAGGAGACATGAGCCAGCAGGAGGCACGACCTGCCCCCCACAGCTGCAGCACGTCTTTCCTTCCTTGGTCTTCTCCCTGCCTCCAGCTCTCACTGCCGTTCAGAGCCCTGAACCCTCCCGGGCCCAACAGCTCCTGCTGTTGCTACAGTTTGGGTGGTCCCCTCATCCCCTCCCTAAGATTTCTTCTACTAGTCCTCCCATGTCTGTTTCCTGCCATGATGCCGACAAGGGTACTTGCTTTGAGCCTTAATCACCAGAACAGGCGGCTTTCATATGCCCATTTTACAGATGAGAACAGGGAGTCCCAGAGAGGTGCCACGGTGGGCTCCAAGCCTCATGGGTGAGGAGTGTTAGGATTTGAACCCTTGCCTCTGTCGCTCCAGTGTCTGGAGTCTTGGATCCTGGGCAACACTATCTGTAGCTTTCCCAATGGTCACAGTAATAAAAGTTTAGACTGCTCAGGTGGAATGCCCGGAGAATAAAAATAATCACAGTCATGTTCCCTGACTCTGTCCAGCTGAGCCCTGGCCCTGTGCCACCACCTAGTTTGTGGAGTCTCCTCAGATCCTCTGTAGTGGGGGCCATGGGGAGGGGTGGGCCAGGGGCTGTTCACGCGATTCCTACAGTTCGGGTTGCCAGGGGGAACCAAAGTCTGGGAGCCCCTGAGATCGGTGTCTGTCCACGCCAGGGGGCAGTTTCCACCAAGCAACCAGGGGATTGCTCCCCTTCTGGGAACTCCCTGGACCATGAGTCCAGGGGCCAAGACTGCTCCTGAGTGGCCCGGGCAGCTGGATGACTTCATGGGCCTTTCCCACTCCTGAGTCACCCGAGGCTCACTGACCCCGTGGGCACCCTTGGGGGAAGGGAGGTGGGCTGGCCGGGAGGCAGGGCTGGGCTGTGTCACCTAAGGCTGCTGGGGAAGTTGGGGAAAGGAGGTGGGGCTGTGGTGCTTGGCTGGCAGTGTCGCATCTGATGTGCTGTGTGACAGTGTCGATCCCTGCCCCTCTCTGGGACCACATCACCCCTCTGGAGGGCTGGCTTGTTGGAATCCCCCCATTCCAGCTTGGGCTGTGGATGTGGTGGCTCCAGAGTGAAGGAGGGAGCGTGTCCGTCTGTCCGCCTGCTGCTTGCTCATACTCTGCACAGGTGTGAATCAGCCCAGGGGAGGAAGCTGACTCACCTTCCCACCTGGCCCAGAGAAAGGGCCACTTTCCTTTCCCCGGGGGTTGGAATCAAACTTGAACTTGACTGTTATTCTCAGAAGAGAGCAGCTCTGCCATGCTGTGAGCACACAATGCAAGTCCCCAGGGGGAAGCCCCCCCCCCCAATGCCTCCTAAGCCACAGGCATTATCTCCTCGGTAAAACACCCTTTGTCAGTGCAGGCTCCCTTTGCAGATGAGGAAACTGAGGTTCAGGGTTAGTCTCACAGCCCAGGGGGTGCCTGTGAGGGAGGTCTCACTTGAGCTCAGGACTCTCCTTGGAGGAATATTCTTCTTGGCCTATCTCGCACCCCTCACCCAGCCCTTGCTGTGAGTTCGGCCCATCCTTAGACACCAGGAGGGGCTGGTGAAGCAGGGGCAGGGGATGCAGAGACAGCCTCCTTCACACGCCCTCCCTGTGTCACAGAATCCAGGGGTCACCAGTGAAGGGGTAAGCTCTCCTCTCCTGCCCCCATTGTGAGTTCAGTCTTTCCCCACCGTCTGCTTGTGTTAATCTTCAAACAGCCAGTGATTAATTAATTACCCAAGAACCATGAGGCTCGATTGAGTGCATCAGGTATCTGTGACCAGGACACCCTCTCCCCAGGACTCCAGTCTCCCAGGCCCCAATGTGAGCAGGGAGACACACGGACGAGGCCCACCAGACTCACAGACACAAAGATGTCATTGTCATCATCAGCAAACTCCTCTCCATCCTGGGCCCTGGGCCTGCAGGGGGCAAGGAGCAGGCTCGGGGCTATCAGGAGGGAGGATCCCCAGGGCCAGGCAGGTGAGGAGGGCTGTGTGGGCTCCACAGCATACTGGGAGCTCCATGTGGCTCTGTCCTTGGCACCCAGCAGTGTCGGCAGGACAGCCTGTTGCCTGGATGGAGGGTAGACCCACCTTGGGCTCTGACACCTTGTGCCCACCAGCCTGAGCCTTGTTTCCCCCATCTATAAACAGGGCTGATCATCCCTGTCTGATTTCCTCAGAGTGTAACTGTGGGGCTGCTTCTGGTGGGAATGGGGTGGGGGTGGGGCTCTACTGAGAAGCAGTAGGACAGGTCACATGTCCCCTAATTCAGGAAGTGACCTGGGCCAAACCCTTTCTTCTCTGTCAGCTTCTGTTTCCTCAATTGAGGGCTTGGGATCTGTGAATGCCCAGGACCCTGAGGATCCTATAATGGGTGAGGGGGTCGTTGGTGCCATGTAGAACCCCTCCCCCTCTCTGTCCCTCACTGCCGTGGCCCAGGGTGCCCAGCTTTTACCCCAGAGCAGGTGGGAGGCTCATTACCTGGACGTCCAGGGCCCCAAAACAACATCCAGCCTGGGCAGCCAGGCAGGGGCCAGGTGAGCAGCAGTCCTGCCATGTTGACTGTTTCCATCTCCTTCTGAGGGGACTCTGGGCCTCCCAGAAAACCCGAAAGACAAAGGAGCTTTGAAGACATCTTGTCTTCTAGGATTTTAGAATTTATTTTAAGTTAAAATGAATTGATAACACAAGTAATGCATAAATCCATAGACACATTTTCCTTGTAGCAAGACCAAATGACAGAGACTAAATCCCTATTCTTCCCATATTATGTGGGTTGAATAGGGATCCCCTCAAATTTATGTCTGTCCAGCATCTCCGAACATGAGCTTATTTAGAACAAGGGTTTTTGCAGATGTAATTAGAATAAGGATCTCAAAATGAGGTTATACTGGATTAGGGTGGATCCCAAATCCAGGGAGTGTGTCCTTATAAGAGAAAAGAGGGAAATTTGAAAACAGACACAGGACAGGAGAAGGCCAGCTGAGGTCAGAGTCAGACAGTAGGAGCCACCAGAAGCTGGAAGAAGCCAAAACAGATCTCCCCTAGATCTTTCAGAAGCGGCAGGGTCCTGCTGAGATTTCTGAAAATAAACATCTGTTGTTTAAGTCACCCGGTTTGTGAGACGTGGTTACAACAGTCATGGAAAACCGCCACCCTCCCGGCCCCACGGCTCTTCTCAATCTGCTGTGTGTCCCGTTCTCTCTGCTGTGTTGTGTACAGAGGTTTTCGGTTTTAAGATGTTAATAGTCACATCTCTGATGTGTTCTGTACATGGAAGATGGCTCTGAGTTCTTAGTCCTGACGCCCCATTCTTTTGTGGCCACAGCAGTCCATTGGGAGCCTCATGTCCCTCATTTAATGGGTCCTTGTTGGTAGGTGTGCAGGGTCCCCAGCTTCCTTAATTATACTCAACGCTGCAGCAAACATCTTTGTTTTTTTTTTTTTTTGAGACAGAGCCTTAAGCTGTCACCCTGGATAGAGTGCTATGGCATCACAGCTCACAGCAACCTCCAGTTCCTGGGCTCAAGCGAGTCTCTTGCCTCCGCCTCCCAAGTAGCTGGGACTACAGGCGCCTGCCACAACGCCCGGCCATTTTTTTTGGTTGCAGCCGTCATTGTTGTTTGGCGGGTCCGGGCTGGATTTGAACCTGCCAGCTCAGGTGTACGTGGCTAGCGCCTTAGCCCATTGAGCCACAGGCGCCGAGCCAGCAAACATCTTTGTATCCTCTTGCTTGCACGTGCTTCATTATTTCTAGAAGCTAGAAGATTCCTTCAAAGGAGAATTGCTGAGTCAGAGAGTAAGCCTACCTGCAATTTTATTGGTGTTGCCAGATTGACTCAAAACCTTGGAAAGTTAGAATCTTAAGGAGAGAAGCATGGAAATAAATGTTTGGATCTTACAGTGTGAGATCCAACCCCAGAATCATAAAATTTAATTTAATTATTATTATTTTTTAGAGACAATCTTGCTCTGTTACCCAGGCATGACCTCGCTCACCGTGACCTTCAACTCCTGGGTTCAAGCAATCCTTTCACTTCGGCCTCCTAAAGCACTAGGGTTTGCAGGCATGAGCCACAGTCCCTGGCCTGGAATCATGAAATTTTGAGAGAGGGGACCTCAGGAGGTCAGACATCTATCCCGGGGTCTCACTTGGGACCCAGGAATAACAACCTCCAAGCCCTGCCAGGGACTCTATGCCTCTGCGATGGGCAAGGAGAAGGGAACTCTGGAGCTTCCCAGAAAGTCTCCCCTGCCTGGGCACCTAGCTCCTTTGCTCACTGTGGCTATATTTTTCCAGCTGAGGTGTCAGGCCATTTGGGCCCCTTAGCCACATACAATGGCCCCTCCATACTTGACACAAAAGAAAATATGAACTGGTGATGCCTGTGGCTCAAAGGAGTAGGACGCTGGCCCCATATGCTGGAAGTGGCAGGTTCAAACCCAGCCCCGGCCAAAAACTGCAAAAAAAAAAAAAAAGAAAGAAAATACGAACCAAAAGATTAGGGGTGGGGGCTGTCTGCACTGGGGCTGACCTGTTGGCCTGGCTGGAGTTCTGGGGTCTGAAATAGGACAGCAGTTTCTGAGCTAGATCTTGGTTGCCTGCCTTGGGGTCCCCTCCATCCTCATTCTGGTGGTTTTAGAATGTGCCCTCCTGCTAATTATTTGACATTCCTTAGCGAGCGATGGGGCATGTATGTCCCTTTCCCTTGAGTCTGAGCTCTGTGGATACTTGGTCAATAAGATGGCAGTGATGCTGTGAGAGGTTCTGGGCTGAGACCATAAGAAGCTTCAACTTCCACTTCTGTGTCTTGGGATATTTGCTCTTGGAACTCTGTCACCGTGCTATGAGGAAGCTCAACAGCCCTGTGGAAAGGCCCATGTGGGGAGGAGTGGGGGGTACCCCTGTCAGCCCTAACAGAGCTAAGGATCATCCAGCTCCCACTCAAGTTGCCCCACCTGCTGCCTCACAGATCACAAATGTGTCTTCCCTGCTGAACCTGCTGAACTTGCAGATTTGTGAGTGAAACAAGTGATTGGATTGCTCTTATTTATTTATTTTTGAGACAGAGTCTCACTTTGTGGCGTCATAGCTCACAGCAACCTCCAACTCTTGGGCTCAAGCGATTCTTTTGTCTCAGCCTCTCACGTAGCTGGGACTAAAGGTGCCCGCCGCAACACCTGGCTATTTTTAGAGATGGGGGTCTCGCTCTTCCTTAGGCTGGTCTTGAACTTGTGAGCTGAGGCAATCCACCTGCCTCCCCCTCCCAGAGTGCTGGCATTACAGGCGTGAGCCACCGTGCCCGACCCTTGGATTGCTCTTATTTTAAATCACTGCATTTTGGGATCATTTGCTATCTGGTAAGAGATAACTGGAACACCCTCTATGACCAACAAAGTCACCACGGGTGCCTGAAGGCTGGGTTCGGACTCAGGCTTTGGGGTCCTAGTAACCAGCATGTGCCAAGACCTGTCTTTACCTCGGCTTCTTCCTTTGCAGATGGTGACTGTAATAGCGCTTGCCTCATAAGGTTGCTATGAGGACAAGACAAGACGGTGCCACATAAGTGCATGGTTATGGTGGCACCATTCCTGTTCTTTTTCCAGGCAGTAGAAGGTCACCCATCATAAGGTTGCTATGAGGACAAGACAAGACAGTGCCACATAAGTGCATGGTTATGGTGGCACCATTCCTGTTGTTTTTCCAGGCAGTAGGTCACCCATTCCAGCTGGCTTCATTGAAACAGGCAAAACCTTCCTTGTTCATTCCTTTGGCAACTCCCTTCCCTAGGAAGCCTTCCCTGACCACCCTGGGCTGGATGCCAACCCTCTGTCTGTGCACCTCCAGCCCTGCCTGTCCTCTGTGCCACCCTCCCACAAGGATGACACTGTGCTCTTTGCAGTCACCAGACTGGGACCTCCTTGAGGGCATCAGAGCAGGGCCAGCACATGGTTGAAGTGTCCAAAGCTAGGACACGGTGTGTGTATGCACAAAGTGGGGACCCTGGGGTACTTATGTAGCTGAGTGACCCTCAGCCAGCCAGCGACCCCCCGAAGTGTGCACCTGGGCGGCCCTTGTGTGCAGGCCTCCGTGTGTGTCGGTCCGCCTGTGCAGAGTGTGTGTGCACATGTTTGTACATACACCAACACCTGCCGGACTGTCTGAGTGTGGGTCTGCAGGTAGAGTGGGCATGCCTCTGTACATGTGTGTGGGCACACACTCGTGTGCACGCCTCTGTGCACGGTCATGTTCATAGTGTGTGCTCATGGGTGTGTCCACATGCGTGTGCCCTTGTTCTGGTGCACGCCCTGTGTGCCAGGCCGGGCTGCTACAGACAGAGTGTAGGGAGCAGCTGCTACATCCGGGGCCCACCGTTCCTCATTCGAGAGCCAGAAATAGCCCGTGTCTAGCCCTGTCCCGGGGGCAGGAGGCCGATGGGCAAGCCCCACAGGGCACCCCAGCCAGGCTATTTCCCTCCTCCTTTTGGGGCCACCGCCCTGCCCTCCCTTCGCCGCCTCGGGCTCCCATGAGCTCATGCAGGCCCTGCCCAACCAGGGCAGGGAGGGAGTGGGAGGCACGGAGCTGCCGCCTGCCGGGCCGAGGCCTTGCCCACGTCCAGGCAGCTGGACACAAGCAAGCCCTGATAAGGTCAAGCGTGGAGTGGGGTCCGCCCCCTCCCTCCAGCCAGGGCAGCCGGGCGGACATGAGTCAGCACGGGGGGCATCAGGCAACCGAGGCCTGACCACTGGCTGGCGACAGGCAGGCCAGGAACTAGCCAGGAGGAATCACCTGCCAGGTCAGCTAAGCCCTGACCTCATTCTCCATCTTGAGGAGCTCCACCTCTGCTTCCGCCCAGAAAGCCCCTCTGGAGGTCCCCACGGGCTTTCTGCCCTGGTCTGGTCATCACCTTGGCTCCAGGAGGACACTTCCTGGTTTAGCTGAACTGCCTCAAGGGTTCCACGTGTCCCTTCCTCAGGAAGTCTCCCTGACCCCCCCAGCTGCCTCTCAGAGCCCCGCACTCTGCAATGTCAAGGCCTATTTACTTGTGTCCAGACATGAGCTTCCTAAGGGCCGGGAGGTGTGTCTTTTGCATTTCGTTCACATTGCACTCCCTCGCTGGGTCCCATCACGGCCCAGGAGGGGTCATTGTTGTCCTCCTTTACAGGGAGGAAGTCGAGGCCGGGCATGGGATGGTGACTGACTCACAATCTCCAGCTATGAAGTGGCCAATTTGGGAGTTGATCCCAGGTACCCTGCTATGCCCACCACGCTGCCCCTCTGACCCTCCCTCCCAGAGCCCTGACCTCCGAGGCGCTCATGACTTGTGTCAAGCACCATGACTGACTCTTCATTCTGTGAACAGGGTGTGTGCAGCTTCCTTGGAGCTCAGCTCCATGGGGCAAGCTGGGCAGGACTGGGACAAGCTGGTCACAGCTGGGCATCAGGGCCGGTTTCCTGCTGTGTCTTGCCCCAGCACTGTGAACCCACGGTGTTGCTGAGGTGAGGAGTGGGCACCAGCTTGGCACAGGAGAAACTTGAGAGGGAGCATCATCAGTGGCTCCATTTAACAGATGAGGACATTGAGGCTCAGAGAGGTGGCATGATGGGCCCAAGGTCACACAATGAGGAATGGCCCAGGCAGATCTTAAGAAACACTCCCTCGTGTGCCTGTGGACACCCTCGTGGCACTGTGTGTAATAGCGAAAGAGGAAAAATGACCCTGGATGCCTGCCAGTCCTCTGTTGGTGTCCTCCACACAGAGGGATGGGGAAGAGGAGTTTCCATCTTCATTGGCCAGGTAGGGACCCCATACCAATGGAAGAAGCTCATTTACTTTTTTTTTTTTTTTTTTTTTTGTAGAGAAAGAGTCTCACTTTTTCGCCCTCGGTATAGTGCCTTGGCGTCACATAGCTCACAGCAACTTCCTCAGTAGCTGGGACTATAGGCGCCTGCCTCAACACCTAGCTATTTTTCTGTTTTGCAATTTGGCCAAGGCTGGGCTTGAACCCGCCACCTTCGGCATATGGGGCTGGCGCCCTCCTTGATGAGCCACAGGTGCCGCCTGGTAGAAGCTCATTTAAAAATAGCCCAAAACAAGCTGGGCATGGTGGATCACGACTGCAAACCTAGCACTCTGGGAGGCCCAGGCAGGAGGATCCCTTGGGCTCAGGAGTTTGATACCAGCCTAAGCAAAGTGAGATGTGTCTCTAGTAAAAATAGAAAAACTACCTGGGCATTGCGGCAGGCACCTATAGTCCCAGCTACTTGGGAGGCTGAGGCAGGAGGATCGCTTGAGCCTAGAAGTTTCAGGTTGTTGTAGCTAGGATGAGGCTATGAGCTCACAGCAACTTCAGACTCTTGGGCTCAAGTGATCCTCTTGCCTCAGCTTCCCGAGTAGCAGGCACCCACCACAATGCCCAACTATTTTTATTTTTATTTATTTATTTTTTTGAGACAGAGTTTTAAGCTGTAGCCCTGGGTAGAGTGTCGTGGCATCATAGCTTACAGCAATCTCTAACTTGGGCTCAAGTGATCCTCTTGCCTCAGTTTTTTCTATTTTTAGTAGAGAGGGAGGTCTCACTTTTTGATCAGGCTGATCTTTAACCCATCAGCTCAAGCAATCCACTTGTCTTGACCTCCCAGAGTGCTAGGATTATAGGCGTGAGCCACTTTGCCTGGCTGAAAAATATTTTTGAGAAGTCCACACACACTAATACACGAATACACTGTACACTCTAATACACTAATACAACTGTATTAGTTCCCTATTGCTGCTATGATGCAGGACCACAAACTTAGTGGCTTAAAACAAAACAAATATATCTTATGGTTCTATAAGTCAGAAGTCTAAAGTGAGTCTCAGAGCCTAAGTCCAGGTGTGGGCAGAGCTGCCTCTTTCTAGGGCAGTATTTTCAACCCATTTGCTTTGGCACACTTCTGTGCCATGAGAGGATTTTAGGTGTGCTGCAAAAATTTTTAAAGATTATTAATTAAATTATTTTCAAAAGAAGTTCAAAACATAGTAAGTATATTCTTTTTTTTACTGTTTTTTTTTTGTTTGTTTTTTGTTTTTTTGAGACAGAGCCTCAAGCTGTCACCCTGGATAGAATGCTGTGGCATCACAGCTCACAGCAACCTCCAATTCCTGGGCTCAAGCGAGTCTCCTGCCTCCGCCTCCCAAGTAGCTGGGACTACAGGCGCCTGCCACAACGCCCGGCCATTTTTGGTTGCAGCCATCATTGTTGTTTGGTGGGCCCGGGCTAGATTCAAACCCGCCAGCTCAGGTGTACGTGTGGCTGGCGCCTTAGCTGCTTGAGCAACAGGCGCCGAGCCTGTTTGTTTGTTTTGATATAAAGTCTCACTCTGTTGCTCTGGGCAGAGTGCTATGGCGTCTTAACTTATAGTAACCTTAAACTCCTGGGTTGGACCAATCCTCTTGTCTCAGCCTCCCAAGTAGCTGAGACTACAGGCAGCTGCCACATATGTCCAGCTATTTTTAGAGATGAGATCTCACTCTTGCTTAGGCTGGTCTAGAACTCCTGAGCTCAGGCAATCCACCTGCCTTGGCTTCCCAAAGTTGCTAGCTTTACAGGCTTGATTCCCCATGCCTGTCTTTTTTACTCTTATTTTATTTATTTATTTATTTTTAAACAAGTGAACAGTTTATTAAGAATTAAACAAAGGTATGATGTGATACAGTACAAGCAAGACACTCAAGATAGGTATAATAGTACTACTCACACAAAAACTTAAATTGCACCTCAAAAAAAAAATCACAAGACAAAAGAGAAAGCAATTTCACTGGTATAAGATAAGATATTTCATACAAAGTATTAACTCTGCCCCCCCAAAGCCCAACCTCCCAACAAACAAAAAGCTATCTGGGAATACTGCTATACTAACATCTTATTTTATTTATTATTTTTATTTTATTATTATTATTATTATTTTTTGAGACAGAGCCTCAAGCTGTCACCCTGGATAGAGTGCGATGGCATCACAGTTCACAGCAACCTCCAATTCCTGGGCTCAAGCAAGTCTCCTGCCTCCGCCTCCCAAGTAGCTGGGACTACAGGCGCCCGCCACAACGCCTGGCCAGTTTTTGGTTGCAGCCGTCATTGTTGTTTGGCGG
>CAUYRH010067745.1:0-10148 GCA_963574655.1 Perodicticus potto
TTTTATCATAAGGACACTTGCACTAGACTATTTATTGCAGCTCAATTTACAATCGCCAAAATGTGGAAACAACCTAAATGCCCACCAACCCAGGAATGGATTAACAAGCTATGGTATATGTACACTATGGAATACTATTCAGACATTTAAAAAAAATGGAGACTTTACAGCCTTTGTATTAACCTGGATGGAAGTGGAACACATTGTTCTTAGTAAAGCATCACAAGAATAGAGAAGCATGAATCCCATGTACTCAAGTTTGATATGAGGACAATTATTGACACGGTGGGGGTGAGGGAAGGGGAGAGAAGAGAGTGAAAGAATGAGGGAGGGGTGGGGAAAGGAAGGGCAGAGAGAGGGAAGGAGTGAGGGGGGTGGGGTCTGGGTGTCTGCCACACCTTTTGGGGGCAAAACACGATTGTAAGAGGGACTTTACCCAACTAATGCAACCAGTGTAACATGGTTTCTTGTACCCGCAATGAATCCCCAACAATAAAAATGAAAAAAAAAAAAAGCAGAAACAGATAGTAGCAGGCAGGTACTAAGTAGATACGATGTCAGAGATGGCTGAAAGACGGGATATAGGGAAGGCATGGATGGCTCTGGGCTTTCAGGGTGTCATTCCAGCCACTGCTCTAGTCACAGTCCGCTCTCCAGCTCTGACCTCCCTCCTGAGCGCCAGACCCGTATTTCCAACTACCCTCTGCACACCAAAGGCAGTATCTCTACTTCTTGTTCAATTACAAAACTTGAGAGTTTGGTTTTTTTTTTTTTTAGTTTCATTTTATTTATTTATTTCTTTTATTTCTTTTAAGACAGAGTGTCACTCTGTCACCCAGGCTAGAGTACCATAGCATCATAGCTCACAGCAATCTCAACTCCTGGGCTCCCGTCTCCTGAGTAGCTGGGACTACAGATGTGAATTTGCGTTTTTAAAGTATTTAATTCCATTTCTGTTGCTTCTCAACATCAGATCCGTTTCCAAGAATGAAGAGACTCTGCTTCCAAAGCAGCTGTCAGTTCCACCCTTCTCTCTTCCCTGGAGGCGTCTTCACGCAGGACCTGCCGTCCCGTCTCCCTCCCTCACGCGGTCTCTGCTCTCCCGAGCTGTGGTGCACGCTGCTTCCAGACTGACCTTCCAGAAGAGAAAAGTCCGTCATTTCACCCGTGCTCAAGAACTATTAATGTTTCCTTCCTGCTGAGGAAATTAAGTGCAAACCTCTATCCCTGGTATTTGAAACCCTCTGGCACGTAAAGGCCAGCTCATTTTAGGAGCACCATCCACGGACATGGGCCGACGTGGTGGGAAAGAGTAGGCGGAAGGGGACGGGTGCTGGGGTTGGATATGAGCGAAATGACTGCAAGGCTGCGCCCGGCCTGTCTGGGTGTTAACAAATTAAGAGCTTGCCTTCTTCATGAAGCCCTTTCAGGAAAAAAATCGTTCGTGTTAGGCTTAGTCCCATCCCCATTCAAGAGAAATAAGTACCTGGGCTCCGCGCCTATGGCTCAACGGGCTAAGGCGCCAGCCATGTACATCTGAGCTGGCGGGTTCGAATCCAGCCTGGGCCGGCCAAACAACAATGATGGCTGCAACCAAAAAATGGCCAGACGTTGTGGCGGGCACCTGTAGTCCCAGCTAGTTGGGAGGCAGAGGCAGGAGACTCGCTTGAGCCCAGAAATTGGAGGTTGCTGTGAGCTGTGATGCCACAGCACTCTATCCAGGGTGACAGCTTGAGGCTCTGTCTCAAAAAAAAAAAAAAAAAAAAAAGAGAGAGAAATAAGTACCTGAAGCACTGTGTGGACGTTGGCTGGTTGTGTCTGCCACGCTGCTCCTCCTTCAGGACAGGAATGTGCCAGCTTTGGTTTTTAACTCCTTTTCCCCATGACGGGTGCACAGCATGGGCACATGACCCAGCAGCACCAGCCAAAGACACTCCAGAGGTTTGTTATTTGGACCCCAGAAGAGGAAGTATTGCTGCCCTCCCAGAGGTGTCGAGCAGTAAGAACAGGTGAGCCCAGAGCTGCTGGCGACCACCTTTCCCATCACACAGTGAGCACCTGCTCGTCGATGAGGCCAACGAAAGGGGACCGGAGCTGAGGGAGCGGCAGAGCCCCGACGTGGCAGTTACTCAGAACCAGTGGAGGCTGTGAGCATGGTAGCATAACCAGGCAGGCTGAAATCTTCATCCCACTGTCCCCATCACAGTGAGGCAAGGCTTTATTTCACCCAAACCTGTCCGTGGGGTGCTCTTTGTCCAGTACCATCCATCCCAGCCCTCCAGCCAGGCAGGGCCCAACGTGGTTTCCTCGCCCCTCCCACCTCCCGGGAGGCATCTGCGTGGGCATCAGGCGTGGCTCCTCTCTGCCCGCCTCACACATCCCTGCCTCACTGGAGCTTCTCTGCCTCTGCCCTCTCAGCCACCCAACTGCCACCCACTCCATGTCCCCAGTGGGTCATTTCAACTCAAAATAGAACTAATTACCTGTAAAACATTTTGAGCATTATTCAAGGTAATATATGATACTAGAATGCCACAGAGTTAGTTACACAATATAACTTCATTTATTTGAGATCAAAAACAGGAACATTAGTGTCTCTCTCCCCAAAATACTTTGAAGTAGAAAGGTTTGAATTATCTGATATTTTTCCATTGAAATAATAGTGTGTCTATTCAGCAGGAGAACAGCAATTGCTGTTCATGATTTTGAATAAACTAATAATAGATTGAAGCAATTTTATTGCCTTTGATTGTACATTTGGGGCTGGATTCTCTCTGTGCCTCCTTCTCTGAGAAAACACAGGATGTTTTTGGCTGAGCACTAACTCTGTCAGGCCATTACGTTTGCTGTTCTAGAATACTAAATGTGACACTTGTGGCCAAGTGGCATTAATGCACCTTTCAAAAGTACCCAGTTTTCTCCTTGGAAGTAATTTCAGCAGCATAAAACTACAAGTGAGTAACTTCTGATAAGCAATTAGCACATATCAAATCAAGGCATAATATTCAAGGTTTTATCCTGTCAGTAGAGATATAACAGGGGTTGCCCATTAACAAGCATCTGTGAAAAACTTCTGCTATTATATCACGGAAGCAGTTGGCAATATTCAAATCAAGACAACTCAATCATTTAAATAGATGTATTTTTAATCATAAAGTGTCACTGTTCCAGACCTGTTTTTCCTATTAACATGTTGGAGATAATGTTAATGAGATTTAGTTAGTGTTTCAAGAGCAGTTGAAGTCTTATTAAGAGAGGCAGCAGAAAAGGACACCGCAGCCTTCTTCTGAAGCTGTGAATCATTTCTTATCTGTGTGAAACCCGATGATGCTTACATCTATATGTGAATCATCTTAGCACAGAAACACAGACTTTGATGACGATGCAACATGTCTCCCAAACTCTCTTCTACACCACGTTATTTTTCACATCCTAAAATGGAAAAAATCCCACTAGGCTTGGACACTTTAGTGGGGATAGGGGAGGGTCCCAAGTTGCTATTTCAGAAAACAGCTCATTTTCTGAAGTTGTAATGTATTTGAGATGCCAATCACTGTGTACCAATAGCTCCTCTAAAAAAAGAATGCCCTGTGGGAGCCTGGGAAGGCCTGGGGGACCATGGCCTTTGGACCACCCCTGCCCTCTCTCTCTAGTGCCCTCCGACTTGGTGACAGTAGACTGCACCCAGGGTGGTTCCCTGACACATCCAAGACAGTCAATCATTGCCTGGCATGTGGTAAATAGTAAATAGCATTCAGTAACCAGATTTTTTCTCTCACAAGTGTGAATTAAGAAAAATCTGCTACACTGCAAGTGGTGGCTCACACCTATAATCCTAGCACTCTGGGAGGCCAAGGCAGGTAGATTGCTAGAGCTCAGGAGTTCGAGACCAGCCTGAGCAAGAATGAGACATAGTCTCTACTAAAAACAGAAAAAATTAGCTGAGTGTAGTGGGTGCCTATAGTCTCAGCTACTCAGGAGGGTGAGGCAGGAGAATCACCTGAGCCCAAGAGTTGGTGGTTACTGTGAGCTGTGATGCCCTGGCACTCTACCCAGGATGACAGAGTGAGACTATCTCAAAAAAGAAAAAAAAAAAAAAAGGAAGGAAGGAAGAAAAAGGAAAGAAAAATCTAGTAAATAAGAATATACGCAACAGGAGATGCAGCTGGAAAGATGTGTGTAGATTTGCCATGAAGAGTTAGAGTCTTCAAAAGGGCCACATTCATTTCTGAAATTTTTAGGAAATAGAAATTATGGGCATAAGAAGATGTGTTGGGTGGGCCCCTGGCTGAGACTCAGATTAGTGAAGGAGGCCTGGAAATCCTCTGCACATTCCCAGGACGTGGGAGGGCCCTGCCATCACGTCACCTACATTCCCAGCCTCCCTGCGGTCACGTGTGCAAAGCAGATCTGACAGGCCAGGGAAGGAGAGGAGAAAAGTAGCGGATGCTACACTGCGGGGGGCAACCTAAGAACTGAGAGGGAAAAATCCCAGGAGCGATGAGGTGCGGTCGGTGGGTTGGATCTTCCACAAGGACTCAGGTACTGGGAGAGAAGAGGAGTTTGGGATACAGGCTGAGGCTCCATCTGAAAGCCACAGACTTTCCTTCACCATCTCCACCCTGCGAGGAGCAGTATGAGAGAATCAAAAGAACTTTTACCATTTGCCATAGTAAGCCCCCACCTCCAAATCAGCTAGACCATTTTCCAAGGAGAGAGACACACACAGGTAAGCGAGCAGGTACCTGGGCACATCAGAAGTCAGGGCTGCTCAGCACCACCACCTCCCCACACACCCTGAGACAGGGCAGAGGCCAGGTTTTGCCACTTGGCAAGTAGAGACACAATCCAATGGATCCAGGGTTAATTACTCAAGGATACTTACCCAGATGCTTTAGCTGGTGGAGGCGAGGAGATTTACATCAGGATTTCCTGAGTACGCAGAGAAGTGTGAGAGGGGATAGAGATACACTGAGAAAAGCAAAGCCACACAACCCTGGAGAGGACTGACCCTAGGACTACGGATAATTTTAGTTTTAAATTAAGTCCTCGTGTTCCTTTACAACAACACTCCTCAACCTCTGTTTTCCTCACTGCCTTGGATGAGTCTCTACTTCTTGCAACAGAAAAACAATTTAATTAAACAACAAAATAAAAAGATCTAAGTAGAAGAAGCCCCATCATTTCTCTGACCTCCAGCAAATCATCGCCTTATTGGTGTTTGTACCAGCCTCTAAAGTGGGCGTCCTTTTCCTGTCTTGTGCGCCAGCCCCCGTGCTTGGACCTGTCCTCGTGACAGCTAATGTGCTTACACTCTTCTCAAATGGACGCGAGCCAGGCTGCTCGCCTCTGCTCCAAATCAAGTTCACAGATGGATCCTGGAGACAAGCAAGGAAAGTGTATTTAGTTAAGTTTCTACGATGTTCCAGACGCTTTGCTTGGTTTGCTGTCACTTTTGTCATCTCATTAGACCTTTTATGACTACTCATTGTGGAATTATAAAAGCAGTAGTTGTATTAATAAGGAAACTGAGATTCAGAGATGTGAAGTGATGCATATAGGAAGTTGCAGAAAGGAAATGAGAACACAGGAGTCGTGACGCCACAGCTCAAGCTAGCTGTGCCAGGTCATGCCCACTTTGTTGGTGAAGGATCTGGGTTGGACTCCTAGTGCTCACGCCTGTAAGTGACACTGAGGACTGAGAGTAGCAGTGCCTTGGTGGTGCACCTGAGAGGTGACAGAGGAAGAGGAACAGAGGCAGGAATGCAGCAGAGAACATCTGCACAGGAAGTAGAGCGAGAGAAGCCAGAGGAAGCAAGGTGGCAGCTGAGTGGGCAATGTCCCATGGGATGACACAGGAAGTGGAGGATGGGAAAGCCCTTCCAAGCAAGCAGAGTGCCACCTGGCTCTGCCCCACCTCACTGCTACCTACCAACCGGGCTGATCTGATCCATATTTCCTAGTCTTATGATCGCAAAAATTAAAGGTACAAACACAATTAGAAACAAAGGAAGCACCAAATCTGAT
This sequence comes from Perodicticus potto, assembly GCA_963574655.1. NCBI lineage: Eukaryota > Metazoa > Chordata > Mammalia > Primates > Lorisidae > Perodicticus > Perodicticus potto. Next base: position 6,028 of record CAUYRH010067745.1, read on the forward strand.
AGCCAGTTGAGTCCAGGAAACAATCTTTGGGATTTCGTCAGCAACAAAGTACAAGTTTCTGTTTTTAATTTTGGAAAATTTCATATCGCACAATTTACTGTTTCACCCCACAGCCACCAGTGCTGTTTGCCATCCATTTGGTCTCTGAACCAAACCCAAGTATTTGCTGGCAGAAGCAGCTTTTACTGGCTTGGATGTCCTTGTATCTTGCTCATGAGAACAGTCTCTGGAGCCAGACTGCATGAGTTCAAGACCTGCCTCTGAAATTTGATGGGGGTGTGTCTTTAAGAAATCACTTCACTCTTCGGTGCCATGTTTCTCAGGGTGCTCAGGGTGATAACCCCATGAATTGCCTCAGATTGAAGGGCTTCTCAAGATGTGAGAATTCCAGTGCTAAAACTGAGAAAATCTCTGGCAAACTGGGACAAGTTGATCACCCAAAGATAAAATCAGATACTGCAGGCAAAGCAACAAGAACCTCAGCGTTCAACATCTGTTGGCTATTGCTGCTACATGAACCAGCTGTTAATGTGACTGTTGGAACAGCCCTGGTTTTCCTGAACTTGGGGCTCTGGGAATAGGTTGGATCTTTTCTAAAGGGCAAGATCCCTTCAATTTCTCCAAAGCCCTAGCATCACTAAGAACCAGACAAGACGAGGGTGTGTACCTGTCCTGACAATGAAGCCCCTGGGCAGAGGGAGGATGAGCTGGACTCCAGGCTCCCCGTCTGACCCAGAGTCATGCAGGAAGACCCTCACCCTTCCCCGGACCTGCAGTCTGCTGGCCACATGGCAGGTCCACCCTGACGGAGCTTCCTTGCCAAGTGAAGATGTCCAGTCTGTAGAGTCAGACTCCCCTCAGAACACTCTGACTCCCCCAAGGAGTTTCCAACTTCCAAGGGAGTTTCTGAAGAATGAAAAGGGATGGCAAAATCGGGCCACCCCTGCACACTCTGATCTGCCTTCCTGGAGGTTTCATGTCTTACAGACACTAAAGATAGTTCTTCCGTGTGGGCCTTATGAGTCTCCTTGTGCCTCATCTCAGATACAGGACAGAATGGTGTGTGCTTCAGGGCAGCGTTTACATTCTTATGGATTTTAGACAATTTGGATGTGATCGGTGGCAGCTAGTCCTCTTTAAACCTCAGTTCCCAATTTGCAAAAGTTGAGATAATTGCTAGTATTTACTGTGTGCTGAACATGTGACATAAAATACCTTAATTAACCCTCAGGACAGAACAAAGGTATACATTTGAGAAATCATATATTTTAAGACACTGAAGCACAGAGATACTAAGTAACCCATCCAAGATCACAGGGCTTGGAAGTGGCAGAACCAGACTCAAAGTCAGGAAGCTTGGCCCTAGAACTCAAATTTTTAACACGTGTGTTCTGACTCTATACCCACCTCTCTGGGTTGTTGTGAAAACAAAGTACCATGTACAAGGTTTATACATTGTAAACATCCCATAGATGATAGGAGGAGGTATTTTTTAAGAGAGAGAAAATAGTCAAAGTAAATGGTTCAGTATCAGTATCCTCCCTCCCTTCCTTCCTTCTTTCCTTCATTCTTTCTCTCCTTGCTTCCTTCCTTCCTTTCTTTTTTTTTTTTTTTTTTTTTTTTGAGACAGAATCTCACTCTGTCGCCCTGAGTAGAATACCATGGCATGGTTCTAGCTCATAGCAACATCAAACTCTTGGGCTCAAGCAAGCATCAGTATACTCTTCATTCAGTATAACAACAGTGACTGTACTAAACCAGCCAGATGCTATTAGAAAAATTTAATGAATATTTTATTGAGCACAAACTCATTGACAAGTGCAGTGCAAAGAACTTGTGATATAGCTGTGAGCAAAAATAGATACTGTTACTACCCTCCTAAAGCTTATAGCCTAGGGAAAGAGAGATAAGTTGATTAAATCAATCCAGTCCACAAAGGAGAAATAATAAATAATCAAAAAAAGAAATTAAGAAAACACTTCCATTTATAACATCATTAAAAGAATACAACATGGGCTTGGCCTCCATAGCTCAGCGGTTAGGGTGCCAGCCACATACACTGAGGCAGGAGGGTTTGAACCCAGCCCAGGCCTGCTAAACAGCAATGACAACTGCAACAATAAAATAGTTGGGTGTGGTGGCGGACACCTGTAGTCCAAGCTACTTGGGAAGCTGAGGCAAGAGAATCGCTTAAGCCCATGAGATTGAAGTTGCCGTGAGCTACATAATGAGACTCTGTCTCAAAAAATAATAATAATAAAACATATACTTCAAAGTAAACTTAAATGAAAGAGGCAAAATATTTGTACACTAGAAAACTATGAAGCATTGCTGGAAGAAATGGAAGTAGACACAAAATAAGTAGAAAGAAATCTCATATTCATGAATACAAAAATGTAATTATTGTTAGAATATCAATACTATTTTAAGATGATCTACAAATTTAATGCAATTCCTATCAAAATCTCAATGGCATTTCTTACAGAAATAGAAAAATCCATTCTAGAATTTATATAGAATCTTAAGGATTCCTGAATAGCCAACACAATTTTGAAAAAGGACAAATTTGGAGGCCTCATACCTCCTGATTTCCTAACTTATTACAAAACTACAGTAATCAAAACAGCACTATATGGGCATAAATAGAGAATATAGAGAATATAAAGTCCAAGAAAATCTAGAAATAAAGCCTTGCATGTGTGGTCAAATGATTTTGACAAAATTATCAAGACCATTCAATGGGAGAAAAGACAGCCTTTTCAACAAAAGGTGTTAGACAGACCAAATGTCTACATGCAAAATAATGAAGCTGAACCAGGACCTTACACCATATATAAAATTATCTCAAAATGAGAGTTAAATCTATAAAACTCTTCGAAGAAAATCTGGGAATAAAAGCTTCCTGACATTGAATTTGGCAATGATTTTTCAAATATGACAACAAAAGTACAGGCAACAAAAGTAAAAATAGACAAAATCTAAAGCTTCTGTGCATCAAAGGATACACTCAACAGAATAAAAAGAAAATTTCAGGAATGGCAGAAGATATTTGCAAATCATGTATCTGATAAGGGGTTAGCATCCAGGATATAGCATCTCTGTATAAAGAACTACAATTCAACAAAAGGAACACAACCCAATTAGTAAATGGGCAAACGACTTGAATAGATATTTCTCCAAAGATACCTGAATGGCCTGCAAACACGTGAAAAAAACGTTCAGCATCATTATCAGGGAACTGCAGACCCAAACCACCGTGAAATACCACCACACACCATGAGGATGGCAACCATTAAAAAAAGTATTGGTGAGGATGTGGGGAAATTGGTACCCAGAGTTGTCAAATTCATAGAGACAGGAAGTAAAAAAGTGGTTGTCAGGGCAGGGGAGTGAAGGAGGAGATGTTTAATGGTATAGAATTTCAGTTTGCAAGATGAAAGGAGTTCTAGAGACCGGTTGCACAGCCATGTGAATATACGTAACACCACTGAACTGTACATCTAAAAATGATTGAGATGGTAAATCTTTTTTTAAAAATTTATTTATTTTTATTATTAAATCATAGCTGCATACATTAGTGTAATCAAGGGGTACAATGTGCTGGTTTCATATACAATCTGAAATGTTTTCATCAAATTGTTTAACATAGCCTTCAGGGCATTTTCTTTGTTATTGTATGAAGACATTTGTATACTGCATTTAGTAAGGTTTGCCTGTACCCTTCTAAGATTCACCATAGGTGTGGCCCCACCAATTACCCTCTCTCCACCCTAACTTCCCCCTCCCCTTCCCTCCCTTGCCCATTTCCCATATTCTTGTGCTATAGTTGGGTTATAGCCTTCATATGAAACCTATAAATTAACTTCATAGTAGGGCTGAGTACATTGGATACTTTTTCTTCCATTTTTGAAATACTTTGATAAGAAGAATATGTTCCAGCTCCATCCATGTAAACAAGAAAGAGGTAAACTCTCCATCTTTCTTCAAGCCTGCATAGTATTCCATGGTATACATGTACCACAATCTATTAATCCATTCGTGGGTTGATGGGCACTTGGGCTTCTTCCATGACTTAGCAATTATGAATTGGGCTGCAATAAACATTATGGTACAGATGTCTT
>CAUYRH010067752.1:0-15803 GCA_963574655.1 Perodicticus potto
CATGCTCATGGCTGGGAAGAATCAACATTGTTAAAATGTCCATACTACCCAAAGCAATATACAATTTTAATGCAATTCCTATTAAAGCTCCATTGTCATATTTTAAAGACCTTGAAAAAATAATACTTTGTTTTATATGGACTCAGAAAAAACCTCGACTAGCCAAGCCATTACTTAGAAATAAATACAGAGTAGGAGGAATCACGCTACCTGACCTGAGACTGTACTATAAATCGATAGTGATCAAAACAGCATGGTACTGGCCCAAAAACAGAGAGAGAGATGTATGGAACAGAATAGAGAACCAAGAGATGAACCCAGCTACTTACCGCTATTTGATCTTTGTCAAGCCAATTAAAAACATTCAGTGGGGAAAAGATTCCCTATTTAACAAATGGTGCTGGGTGAACTGGCTGGTGACCTGTAGAAGACTGAAACTGGACCCACACTGTTCACCATTAACAAAGATAGATTCTCACTGGATCAAAGATTTAAACTTAAGACACGAAACTACAAAAATACTAGAAGAAAGTCCAGGGAAAACCCTTGAAGGAATCGGCCTGGATGAATTTTTTATGAGGAGGACTCCCCAGGCAATTGAAACAGTATCAAAAATACACTACTGGGACCTGATCAAACTAAAAAGCTTCTGCACTGCTAAGAACACAGTAAGTGTAGCAGGCAGACATCCCTCAGATTGGAAGAAAATATTTGCAGGTTATGCCTCAGACAAAGGTTTAATAACCAGAATCCACAGAGAACTCAAGCGTATTGGCAACAAAAGGGCAAGTGATCTCATCTCAGGGTGGGAAAAGGACTTGAAGAGAAACTTCTCTAAAGAAGACAGGCACACAGCCTACAAGCACATGAAAAAATGTTCACCATCCTTAATGATCAGAGAAATGCAAATCAAAACTACCTTGAGATATCATCTAACTCCAGTAAGATTAGCCCACATAACAAAATCCCAAAACCAGAGATGTTGGCATGGATGTGGAGAAAAGGGAACACTTCTACATTGCTGGTGGGAATGCAAACTAATATGTCCCTTTTGGAAAGATATTTGGAGAATACTCAGAGATCTAAAAATAGACCTGCCATTTGATCCTATAATTCCTTTACTTGGTATATACCCAGAAGACCAAAAATCACATTACAACAAAGATATATGGACCAGATTGTTTATTGCAGCCCAATTCATAATTGCTAAGTCATGGAAGAAGCCCAAGTGCCCATCGATCCACGAATGGATTAATAAATTGTAGTACATGTAGACCACATGGAATATTATGCAGCCTTAAAGAAAGATGGTGACTTTACCTCTTTCATATTTACATAGATGGAGCTGGAACACATTCGTATACAGCCCTACTATGAAGCAAATTTATAGCTTTCATGTGAAGGCTACAACCCAATTATAGCACAAGAAGACCAGGAAAGGGGTAAGGGAGGGAGGGGGAGGGTGGGTGGAGAGAGGGTAAAGGGTGGGATCACACTTAACAGTGCATCTTGGAAGGGTCAGGTGAAACCTACTAAATGCAGAACATAAATGTTTTCACACAATAAATGAGAAAATCCCATGAAGGTTATGTTGAACAGTTGGATGGAAATATTTAGGATTGTATATGAAGCCCACACACTGTACCCCATGATTGCACTAATGTACACAGCTATGATTCAATAAAATAAATAAATAAATAACGTAAATCTCAAAAACAAAAATCTAAAATTCTTATCAATTTGTTTATCAATCTTCAGATTGGCAAAATATCAATACAGTATTAATAATTTAAATTCATAAGAAGTAATTCAGAGTTAAGAATCAAGTGGGCAATAAAACAATTTCATCACAATGATTATTTGGATTGATTATACCTATTTGATTCTAAAATAAGATTATTATTAGTTGTCAGTTTGCCATATTATGTAAGTTTGAATACTGACCTATACAGTGAAAACCACCATGTTTATTCAACATAGTAGTAAAATCTATATTCTGTATTATAGTGTGACTGAATGAATTAAAAAAGAATTCACAATATATCTGCACTTACATTAGACCTAAAACAGCAGAACTCTTCTCTAACAAAGAGAATGTTTTTTTTAAAAAAATGACAAAATAGTATACTTCTTTTGAAAAAGGATTTATCTACCTACCCATCTTTATCTCTAGCTCTGAAAGGATATATTTATGCAAATATTAACACAAAGATATTTCTTGCTAATAAAATTAAGAAATTTTATTCTTTTTATCTATATTTCCCTATTATTTCACTATAAACAGCATAACATCTAATTTTATTTATTTTATTTTTATTATTTTTGGAGACAGAATGTTACTTTGTTGCCCTAGGCTACAGTGCTATGGTGTCATAGCTCACAGCAACCTCAAACTATTGGGCTTGAACAATCCTCTTGCCTCACCCTCCTGAGTAGGTAAGACTATAGGCATGCACCACTCCCCGCTCACCAGCTAATTTTCTATTTTTAGTAGAAACGGGGTCTCACTCTTGCTCAGGCTGGTCTCAAACTCCAGAGCTCAAGCAATCAACCTGTCTCGGCCTTCCAGAGTGCTATGATTATAGGCATGAGCCATGTGCCCAACCCCATAACATCTAATTTTAAAATAACTTCGAAAATTTAGAGCTTTACAATGAAAACAACAAAACTATCATAAAAGAAAAAATGAAAAATCTTTGCAAAAAATGAAAGAGATAAAGATGGAAACACTTCAATGTGTAAAGAACAAACAGAATTCTAGAAGGGGTGGTTTATAATTTGCAATGGACAAATAATAAAAGAACACATGGATAATTTGCCAATTGTTACACCTATTACCCTTGTCAAAAATAATAGGATTACAGAATTTTAAGTTGAAAAAGATCTGAATAAAGTCACTTAAGTATAGTACCCCATCTACTTTCCTTCTGATACCTGAATATTATAGCAAATACAAATTAGTCGAGACAAATAAAGACCTCCTATCATATGCTATGATTCTACTAAAGGAATCTGGTCTTGACTAGGCCCTTCTCACTTTATATCTTTTCCTAATTCATATGGTGTTAATTATCCTAGTGGTTATCGCTACTGACTATTTAAATTTTGGAGTCATTAAAAAATTGGCACTAAGCATTAAGTCACCTCATATTGTGACAGCCTTCTGGCTACCACCAAGCAGCATTATAAGCCATTTTATGAGTTTCCAACTAGATGAAGCAAATTAAGTTTGAAGTGAGTCAGGGACCTTATTCGTACTCAAATACTGCATTTCAAAAATCTAAGACAATGCTGATGGCAAGATGAAACATTATTTTATTTGCTATGGAGAAAAAACTGAGGTTAATTTAGCTATAACTTACTTTTCACTTAGAATTTTTAATTTATACACATCCAGAGAGTTCTTTAAAACTTATGTAGATGTAGGTTCTTATCTTACACCATTATTACGCATATATAAAAATAACTGAAATCTCCATATTCAGAGCCCAACTCCTTTCCATCACATTTTGACTTGGCATGCTATCTTAATTTTTTCACACAAACTCATCCTCTGGACCACTAAGAGCACCAGATGTACAATATTTTTTCAAAGGTACTGTGCTAGTTTCCAGGAGCTTCTTCTAAAGCACTGACACCCATTCTACAGACTGAACTCATACTCTTTTTCTTTCTTTCCTCAATCACAATGCCAGAAGATAAGCAGTTTCTGTTCAAAGACATCAAACAGTGTCTGACAAATTGACACATAATACCTTAGCAACAGTTCTTTGCAACAGGTGAATCACTCAAGGAAATCCATCATGTTACTAGGGATTAGGCCATTTCTCTTGCAGTCAATCAGCTATGTAACAAATAGGCAATCCTTTGCACATAGCTCAATAACAAAATGTAACATGTCTTCCATATACTCTTTCTTAATTGTTTTTTCAAGAAAATACAAAAATGTACTCATTTATCCAATGAAAACTGCCTAACTAGAAATTTACACTCTGCTGCTGTTCTGTTTCTGTGCTTTTCTTCATACACAATAACTTTCTATTTCCTTGAAGGCATGTTAAATGACACAACTAACATACTGCCAACAAATAATCCATGTAATCCAACTGAAGTGATGACCCTATGCAAAGCCACAATGCACCCCCACTGCCAAGTACATCATGAGTACAACTGGGCTGTCAACAATTGTAAGATACTGCTGATTATAAGACACATCACAATTTCAGATACTAAAATGTAAAACAGAAAACATATGTCTTAAAATTAATACAATTAGCACTGGGAAAGCACTTATAAAGTGCTACATTTTCCATTATTACTTAAGAAAATAGAACTGATTTGTTTTCTAAAAGTATAACAATAATCATATATATATGCATATCTCAAAGATTCTCACATCTTTCATCTCATTTCATCTTCCAACAGATCTTAGATATAAGATACTTTATATGCTTTTCAAAGATATATGGAAACAGACTTCCAAAGAATGAATCCAAAATTACCCAGCAGAACTTGACCTGAGGCCATTCACTCAAAACCTACTATTTCCAGCAGCCTCAGAGCTGCTTCCTTCTGCATACTTACTCTTCAACAATCTACTCTGGGCTCAGCATCTGTAGCTCAGCGGCTAGGGCACCAGCCACATACACCAGAGCTGGTGGGTTCAAATCCAGCTCAGGCCTGCCAAACAACGACAACTACAACCAAAAAATAGCCGGGCACTGTGGCAGGCGCCTATAGTCCCAGCTACTTGGGAGGCTGAGGCAAGAGAATCACATAAGCCCAAGAGTTTGAGGTTGCTGTGAGCTGTGAAACCATGGCACTCTACCCAGGGTAACACAGTGAGACTCTGTCTCAAAAAAGTAAAATAAAAAAAATACCAATCTACTCTGGAACCAGCTGCCAAGTAGACTAACCTGGTATCAAACCATTCCACTATTTAAGATTCACTTCTTTCCCATTCTCCCGTTAGCCTTAGTTTCTACATCTTAAACAAGAAACAGATTCCACCTTTTAAACTTAAAGATCTTAGACTGACAAAACAGAACAAATGAAAAACGGGTATAAAAAATAATCTGGATTTATTAAAAATTTGTAGATTAACATATTTAATACTTACAATGTGTATAATATTTCCTATTTATATTTAAGACACGAGTAGTAAAGAAGACACTGCCTACTTTTTCGAGGCAACCCTGATAAATCCTTACACACCATCACTGAAGCTCTAAGCTTTCAAAGTGTATAAGCAAACTCAATGATTTTTTTCTTATTAAAATTACAATCAGAAACAACTCAAATGTCCATCAACTAATAAATGAGTAAATAAAACATATATCCATAGAATGGAATATTATTTGTCAATAAAAAGAAAAACAGTCCTGAAACATGATGCAACATGAACTTTGAAACTTTATGCTAAATGTGAGGGGTGTCCAACCTTCTTTTTCTGTAGTACATTGGATGAAGAAGAGTTGGCTTGAGCCACACATTAAATATGCAAACACTGACATCTGATGAGAAAAAAAAAGCCTACACATACTTTTCCTGATGATCTGACACCACATATAAACAAAACAATTCTCAAATGATCTACATGAGGCCGACAGACCAGTGTGGACACCTCTATGAGTAAAAGCCAGTCACAAAAGATCACATATTGTATGATTCCCTTTATATAAAATGTCTAGAATAGGCAAATTTACAGAGACAGAAAGTAGATTAGGGCTTGTCTAAGGCTCGGGGCAAGGGATTTAGGGGGAAATGGGGACAGCTAATGGACACAAGGTTTCTTTCTGGGATAACAAAAATGTTCTAAAATTGTGGTCATAGTTGTCCAACTCTGTGAATATACAAAAAACCACTGAATTGTATTCTTAAATGAGTGAACGGTGTGATGTGTAAACTATATCACAATAAAGCTGTTAAAAATTGGCAATTAGGAGGTATTTTCACTGAGTCACGGATGTGTGCATGTTTTGTGTTTGTGTACACAGACACATACGTAGTATACATATACAACAAATTATAATGTGAAATTGATCGTAAGAACTTAATTTTTTTTTTTTTTTGAGGCAGCATCTCACTCTGTCACCCAGGCTAAAGAGCAGTGGCACAACTACAACTCACTGCAATCTTAAAACTATTGGGCTTAAGAGATCCTCCTACCTGAGCCTCCCAAGTATCTAGGACTACAGGTGAAAACTACCATGCCCAGCTAATTCTTAAAAATTTTTTGTAGAGATGCAGTCTCACTGTGCTGCCCAGGCTGGTCTCCAACTCCCGTCCTCAAGTGATCCTCCCATCTCAGGATCCCAAAGTGCTGGGGTTGTAGGTGTGAGCTACCACACCCAGCCTAAGAGCTTGGTTTTTTTTTTTTTTTAATTCTTTAATGATTTGATCACTACTAAACTGCAGCATCTAGAATAACACACCAGGCACATAACATATGCTTGCTGAGTGGATGAGTGCAATTGTGTAGTGTCAGACCCTGTCACAGCCAGAGAACAAAGGGTAATCTGGCATCAGTATGCTTATTTTGAGTTGCTAACAAAATTTTCATCTCAAATATTGCAATATTAGAGATATTTCACCTCAAATAACAGTCTCCATGACCCTTACCAAGAGGAAACAATTAAGGATGAACAAAGAAACTGTCTGATATTATAATATTACCCAGGATCTTGGTCAGTAGAAAGGTAAATAATGGGGCCAATTTCCCTAATGAAGTGGCGGTGGGAACAACATGTGACTGGGGATAAGTGTCAAAACACTTTTCAACTCTTTCATTGAGTGATAAGTTTTAACAACCAGACTTTGGCCTAAACCCATTTTAGTAAACTGGCCCAAGAAGGTTCATTTCCCATTCCCTTCAGCCATATTTCCTCTACCTTGTCTACGAAACTCAAAGATTTCAGCAATGGCATTTTCCTTTTTAACAGTCTTCACTAACACCATCCAAGTCCCCCTATCACCCATACTTTCACCACCAAGTAAACAGACTTTTGACTGCCATGTTTCCTTTCCCAATCAAAGATCACAAAATGTCCCAACTCTCTCTGGCACTCTGAAACATTCAAGCATCCAGTGACAAAGTTTAAAATCTACTCTGATTTTTCTCCATTTTCACCTTATATTCCCAGATTTGTGCTTAAAAACAAATACCGCCCACTGAACATGCAGGAATGGCCTGATCTAGAATAACAACACAGGTTACCAAATGTTTTTCCCCTCAGGCAATTAGAAATAGAATGCTTTTGACCTTGAAAACCTTAGGGATAAGGAGGGGAGATTTCCCCTTCCTAACACTTGACTCTGACTAATATGAAATTGTTTCTCAACAACCTTAAGAAAACAAGACAGTATTTAGGGATATTCCTCTTATAAAAAATTTTCTTAATTTGAGGCTTCAGATTAGACTTAATCTATCATTCTAAGAGCATTGCTAATAATTTTTAAATGAACTAATATCAAAGATTAAGTAATTTCTAAGACACATTCACATATAATGCTAAATTGTTACAATTCATTCATAGGACAACAACATCACCTACCTGGGTCAAAATTATGATAAACACAAAAAAAATAATTAGAAGCAAAAGGAAGAGATTTACCACAGCATTAGGTACATAAGTAAACCACTGGAGAAAATGTAGAGAACTAACAGAAACTGAAGCATCTGGTCATAGAAACTTAAAGAGAATATTGTACCATTAAAAATAACCATTAGAAACACGAGGTAGAAAGGGAATATTTATAAAGTGAAACATCAGAATATGGTGGTATATGGCTGTGTGGTACACATAAATAAATAAACACCTTTTTAAAAATATCTTTCAGGATGAAGCACCATCAAAGCTCTAATTTTTAAAGGTTCTCCATCTATTCGTTTACTCAGTTAATTTTTTTGTTTGTTTTCCTCTCCTATGTACCAGGTCTTTCTGATCATCTTTGTTTTCCAATGTAGTTGTCTTTGTCTCTTTCATTCATTGACACAACAAAGTTTCACTGTCTATCATAATTCCTTTTCCAACTCTAGAGGAAGAAAATTTACAAAGGTGGTAGAGAAGAAAACAAAGTCACCTTTTGTGGCAATAGTGGTTGCTATACCACCCTCCGGAATGCTGCCTTGATGCCTCACTGTGAAGATTACATGGCAATAAAAGAAGACTGAAGTGGAAGAAGACTGACAAATTGCACTACACCTCGAAGTTACTTCTGCCTCTCTACATGTGCATAGGAACTATCGAGATATTTAAAATAACTATTCTATGTTTCTTACCTATTGCATGAATCTGATTCTGGTGAAGAAAGCTCTTCTTCTTGAATGTCAGTACAACTGGAAGAATCATCTGGTCTATCAGACTCCAATTTCCCTGAGGAGTCTAGCTTTGATTTAGGGGAGTGATTTGTTACTGAGGTCATATCTGAGAACTTCGTTGTATTATCTTTCCATCCTAAATAGAAAGAAATTTTAAAATAGAAAAAAAGAAAAGAAAAATGTAAGAGTGCTTTAAAATCTACAACCTCTGTATGCATATTACATGTATTTCTACCATATAAAATATATTATTTTCACTTAGTAAGATAGAAACGAATGTAACATTGAATCCAAAACTCTAGTGACAGCTAGAGAACAAAAATCAACACTACAGTGGTGCTATCTAATTATATTGCCCAGCCCATATTTTTCCAGGATTAATTTTAAAATAAAATTTCTTTTAGAAGCAGGAGTAGGAAGAACCTTATAAGTTTAATGAGGCATCTATTTACAGATTACAAAGGAATTTCTGCATATTTCATAGATTAGGGAACACTGACAAACATAAGAAGAATCAAGATTCAACTATTGAGAAAAGCATAATATATATCACTAACATGATGGTGACTCTATCTGGACATTTCTCTAAAGCTGCTAAATACAATGTAATTCTTCACTATGGAAGAGGAAAACTAATCAGACAAAATGAATATTTCCATTTCACTTAACATATATCATATCTCTACGCACCCTATGGCACAATCTCAGTTTTTGAGGACTCTTACTGTAGATAAAGGCCCAAAGAAGCTGGAGGGAGGGATAAAGTCACAATATTTATAAGAATGTGACATACCAGTATAGCCAAATATCTATAAGTATGAGTGAGAAAAATAATATCTGTGAAAGTCTTTAGTCCCCAAGACTCTCCCTTTCATGATGTGTTCAGGATTCTGCTGGGATTTTCATCCATGCTGTCTTTAAGTTTCAGGAACTGAGTAAGTACTATACATGCAAGCCACATATACTAATTTCATGTGTTTCCTTACAGAGAAACTGAGTTTTCATGTATCACTCATTGAGTATGCTTACAGAGGCAGTAACCTTTAACAAAATACACTAAGAGGAATTGTCAAGGTGTTATGGAGAGAAAATTTATGGGAAAAGAATAGGACAAATTTTTCGAAGACCCCTTCCAAGTTTACATAGTCAAGATTTTCCCAGAAATAGTTCTAAGATTTTGTTATACTAGAAGAAAAGCATACATCTCAAGAGTATAATTTCTAAGGGGGTGAGGTGGTTCACACCTGTAATCCCAGCACTTGGGACGCTGAGGCGGATAGAGTGTTTAAGCTCACAGGTTTGAGACCAGCCTGAGCCAGAGTGAGACCTCGTCTCTAAAAATAGCCAGGTGTTGTGGTGGGTGCCTGTAGTCACAGCTACTTACGAGGCTGAGGCAAGAGAATCGCTTAACCCTAGGAGTTTGGAGGTTGCTGTGAGCTATGACGCCATCATACTCTATCAAGGGTGACGAAGTGAGACTCTGTCTCAAAAAAGAAAAAAAAAAAAAAGGACAATTTCTAAAACTATGTTCTTAGCGTCATCTGGCTACCAATAAACTATCATTATCAAAATAAAACTGCACCCTCTAATGTTTATCTGGGAGAGGGGAAAAAAAGAGGCTAACCAGGACGAATATCCAGAATCTCTAGGATCTCTCCATAAACAGACACCAAGATCACATTAAGAGAAACCAATTGCCTAGTCAATTCAGTGCACCCAGCAACTATATCACTCAACTAGCCAGGAAAATGCAATCGAGCAGCAACCCAGGGAACAGGAATTCAACTTAAAACAACCTTTTATTTTTGAATATTATCTGTATTCTTTTTTTTTTTTTTACAGTTTTTGGCCAGGGCTGGGTTTGAACTCGCCACCTCTGGCACATGGTGTCCTACTCTTTTGAGCCAAAGGCACCGCCCTATCTGTATTCTTTTTACTTCTTCTCTTACATAAGGTTCAACAGGATAAATTCCTTCTTCTCGGAAACAAACATCATTCAACAATCTGTAGGTTTTGAAAGTCAGTTATCCTTCCTACCCACCTTCTGTTTTCAGAATGCAGACCCACAAATAGAGCACCAAGCATGAAGCTAAGATGTCAGACCTTCCCAAAGACATGCAACAAAGAGAGAATATGCATATTGTTCACTTAAATGATTACATAATTCTACTAGTGAGGACAAAATGGAGTAATATAATAGTACCTGAAAGGATAAAATACTTAGGAATAAATCTAAACAAGGAGATAAAAGATTTGTACACTGAAAACTATAAAAGTGTTGAAAGAAATTAAAGAAGACATAAATAAGTGAAAAGATATCCCATATTCATGAATTAGAAGATTAAGATGTCAATACTATCCAAAGCAACCTATAGATTCAATCTAATACCTATCAAAATCTCAAAGAAAATTTTTGTAGAAATAGAAAAATCCATCTTCAAAAATCTCAAGGGACACCAAACAGAAAAAACAATTTTGAAAAGGAAGAAAAAATCTGGAGGTCTCAGTCTACAAATACAAAATTTACTACAAAGCTTACAGTAATTAATACATACTGGCATAAGGACAGATATACAGACCAATGGAACAGAATAGATAGTACAGAAATAAATCTGTATATACATGGCCAATTGATTTCTGACAAGACTACAAACAGCATGCAATGGTGCTGAGAAAAACTGGTTATCCACATGAAAAAGAATGAATTTGACCATTTAAACTACATCATATACAAAAATTAACTTAAAACTGATCAAAGACCTAAACAAAAGAGATCAAACTATAAAATTCTCAGAAAATATAGGGGAAAATCTTTATGACCCTAGATTTGGCAATGACTTCACAGACAAAAAAAAAGAAAAAAGAAACTGGACTTCACAAAAAGCAAGTACTTTTGTACATAAAAAAGTACTATCAAGAAAGCAAAGATACAATATAGAGAATGTTTGTAAATATTTGCAAGTCACATATAAGAGACTGATATCTAGAATATCTAAAGAACTTCTAAAATTCAACAATTAAAAAACCCCAAAACAACCAAATTAAAAAATGGGCAAATAGGAGCACTCACATCTGTAATTCCAGCAGTTTGGGAGCCTGAGGCAAAAGGATCACTCAAGCCCAGGAGTTTGTGATCACCCTGAGCAACATAGTAAGACCCTGTTTCTAGAAAAAACAGACAAATTAGCCAGGTGTAGTCATGTGTGCCAACTACTTGGGAGGCTGAAGCAGGAGCCCAGGAATTTGAGGTTGCAGTGAGCAGTGAGCAATGATGACACCACTGTACTCTAGCATAGACAGAATGAGATCCTGTCTCAAAAAAAAAAAAAAAAACATTCAGAAACTTTTAAACTTGTCCTAATACCAGTGAGACTAGCCTACCTCACAAGGTCCCCAAACTGCAGATGCTGGTGTGAGCACAGAGAGAAGGGTACACTAATGCACTGCTGGTGGGACTGCAAACTACTGCAATCTTTTCTTTGGAAAGAAGTATGAAGAATCCTCAAAGAACTAAAAATAGACCTTCCATTTGATCCTGAAATCCCATTACGAGATATCAACCCAGAAGAAAAAAAAATCATTCTACCATAAGGACATTTGCACTCATGTTTACAGCAGTTCAATTCACAAGTGCAAAAATGTGAAAACAACCCAAGTGCCCCTTACTACCCCAATGAGTAGATTAATAAACTGTGGCATATGTATACCATGGAATACTGTTCAGCCATTAAAAAAATGAAGGCTTTGCATCTTTTATGTTTACTTGGATGAATTTGGAGAACATTCTCCTAAGTAAAGTATCTCAAGAATGGAAAAGGAAGTAACCCACATACTCAGCACTAATCTGGAACTAGTACATCAACAACTATAGGCCCACACAAGAGAAAAACAATTAAATTCAAGAAGAGAAGAAGAGGAGAGGAGGCTCAGAAAGTTCCAATCTATCTGGTACAATGGAGAGATATATGGCACACTTCCTGAGTGAAGGACTCAACTACAACTAGACTTTGGACTTTACCTTACAAACTCAAATGATGTAATCTATACCCTCATAGCAAAATGAAATAAAAAAAAAAAAAAAAAGCAAAAGACTTGAATACAAATTTCACCAAAGAAAAATAAATGGCTAAGCACATGAAAAGATGTTTGACATCCTTAGTCACTACTAGGGAAATACAAATCAAAACTATGACGACTGGGGCCAGGAATGGTGGCTCATGCCTGGAATCCTAGCACCCTAGGAGGCTGCGGCAGATGGATCGCCTGAGCTCAGATTTGAGACCAGTCTGAGCCAGAGCAAGACCTCGTCTCTAAAAACAGCCAGGTGTTGTGGTAGGTGCCTATAGTCCCAGCTACTTGGGAGGCTGAGGCAAGAGAATTGCTTAAGCCCAAGAATTTGAGGTTGCTGTGAGCCGTGACTCCACGGCACTCTACCAAAGGCAACAAAATGAGACTCCATCTCAAAAATAACCTATGATAACATACCATTTCATACCTAGTAAAATAGCTATAATTTTTTTTAAAAATTACAGAAAATAACAAGTGTTGGTGAGGATGTGGAGAACCTGGAATCCTCATGTATTGCTGGTAAGAATATAAGAATGCAGCCATTATGAAAGACGGCCTGGTGGTTTCTCAAAAGATTAATCATAGAAATAACTAGAAATTCTAATTCTGGATATAGATTCAAAATAATTTAAAGCAGGAACTTAAACATATCCCAACATCAATGTTCCTTGCAGCATTCACAATAACCAAAAGGTAGAATTAATCCATAACAGATAAATGGATAAACAAAATATGGTGTGTGTATATATATATATATATATATATATATATATATATATATACATACACACACACACACTATGGATTATTATTCTATCATAAAAAGAAATGAAATTTTAACATACACTACAACATTGATGGGCCCTGAAAACATTATACTTAGAGAAATAGCCAACACAGGAAGACAAATATTGTATAAATCCCACTTACACGAGGTACCTGAATAGGCAAATTCATAGACACAGAAAGTAAAATAGAGATAGCAGGCTGTAAAGGAGAGGGGAAAGGAGAGTTATAATTTAGTAAGTACAGAGTTTGTGCTGGGAAAGATGAAAAGCTTTTAGGTAGATGGTGGCACCTGTGACTCAGTGGGTAGGGCACCAGCCACATACACCCAGGCTGGCGGGTTCGAACCTGGCCTGGGCCTGCTAAACAACAATGACAACTGCAACTAAAAATGGCCAGGTGTTGTGTTGGGCGCCTGTGGTCCTAGCTGCTTGGGAGGCTGAGGCAAGAGAATCTCTTGAGCCCAGGAGTTTGGGGTTGCTGTGAGCTGTGACATCAGAGCACTCTACCTAGGGCGACATAGTAAGACTCCATCTCAAAAAAAAAAGAAAAGAAAAGCTTTTAGATAGAGTGGTGATGCCTACACAGTATTTTGAATGCATTTAAGGTCAATGACTTATACATTTATTAGTGGTTAAAAAGATAAAAATTTTTATGTATATTTTACCACAACAAAGAAGAAAATAATAAGTAATTTCCTTGTGCATTTTCGCCCATTATGATTGTTTCGTTCACTGACCCAAATGCCTGGGCAATAGAAAATAGAATATTAATCCTTAACTTCAAAATGCATCAGAATTAAGAAATGTTGCCATGTATTGGCCTATAACAGAATATTTCATCCAAAGTAAATACCAGTGTTCTATAACAAAAATAATTGATTCTCTTTATAGGATACGTGGGATCTCCAGCAATGAATCCTGTAACTAGAAAAGCCTCAAGCTTAAATAATTAAGGAATTTATAATTTATTATTAACTAAAAGGAAAAGAGACAAAAAAGATAGTTTCTTCAGGACATTCTTTCAATCATTTTTCCCACAATAATAAACCCAGTTTATATTCAACAACTGCTATATGAAGTTTATCTAAAAATGCTTTTTCCTCTGTCAAAGTAAATTCCTTTGGTTTTATTTCCTTTTTATATTAAGAGTAATTAGTGAGAGTCAACATATTTCTGTTTTTAATTAATGTCTCTTACCCATGCATACAGATAATAGCTTTGCTGTAGATGCATCTTCTTTTTTTGTTATTACCGCTTTCTGTGACATTCCAACATTTTTCTTGTATCCTTTTTTGGCCTGATCCACCAGAAGCTGAAATTCATTCTGATGTTTTTTACCTGAAATTCAAAAGACCTTTTAGTAAAGCTAGGACTATAAAGGTTAATCATCTACACCTGACAAACTAAACATCAAGCGATGTTACAGCTTGCTCAAGGGCAGCATACTGAGGCAGGAGGACGGCTGAACCCAGGAAGGTTGCAGTGAGCTATGATGATGCCGTTACACTCTAGCCAGGGCGGTAAGAGTGAGATTCTGTCTCAAAAAAAAAAAAGAAAAAAGAAAAGAAAATAGCATCCTTAGGAATTATTTGCAATAAACTTAAAAGCTGGCAAGCATAAGAATACAAAGGGTTAGGGCATGTAAGCATCTCCTCTTTAACTTCTGCCTTCCTACAAACATGGAAACACAATATTCCTAGTTTGCTATTCTAGGGTTTTCCCGAAACTTCATACTCTAGAGAAGATTTTGATGGAGCATGAAAGATGCTACTTTCTTAAATATATCCAAAAATACCATTCTAATTTCCAAGATACACACGAGTACTAAGATAAAGAGTATTCACTGAATAATATAAAAAAGAAGCATCTAGGAAATTTGAGCCATAATAACAAAAGATATCCATTCCAATTTTCCTCTTAGTCTTTATATTTCCTGCCTATTTCCCAGTAGAACTGCTTTATTTTAACATTCTAAGACCTCCCCCAGCCAATTCCACCTTATCTTAGGATACTGTATAATGTCAATCTTTATTTATTACTACCTTAACACCTTTGAGCGTAATTTAATTAACCCTGACCTCAAGGGCAGCATTGTTAACATACACCAATTTACTCAATAAGGAGTAGGCAGTCATTGTCAGCACACCTATGTTAGGGCACCCATTTGTGATTCTGAATCATGGTTCAGGTTTACTTATTTAGCAACCTTAAGCACATGGATCGTGGTTCAAAATAACATCATATATCATGTATAATTTTTAGAAAGAATCATTCTGCAAACAGTTAAAAACAAAAACTTGAGACTGTTTTCATACAAAATCCTAAAATATACATTTTAGTTCTTTATTTCTTCCATTTTCCTAGTAGCATACACTCAATACTAAGGTATAGGGAATACACTGGGTATAGCGGAAAAAATGTGCTTTAATTGAAAACTATGGCTTTGTCTAAAGCAGCGGTTCTCAACCTGTGGGTCATGACCAATGAAAATACATCCTGCATATCAGATATTTACATTACGATTCATAACAGTAGCAAAATTACAGTTATGAAGTAGCAACGAAAATAATTTTATGGTTGGGGGTCACCACAACATGAGGAACTGAATTAAAGGGTAACAGCATTAG
>CAUYRH010067759.1:0-44155 GCA_963574655.1 Perodicticus potto
ACCCTAGTGTGGTGCCTGAGACCGGTATGAGATTATATTTAGCTCAAAGGCCGTGTCTAATGTGTTATTTGTTCTCTTCCTGTTTATAAAAAAATATTAATTATTTGATCATCTGTCATCTACTCTGTATGGGAGAATAATGGGTATATTCTAAGTTACAGAATATATACCTCTATAGCCTACTCTTAATTTCTTTATTGATATCCATGGACATTTTTTCTTAGAATTATCTTTTGTCAGATTTGCCAAATTTTGCTTACCATTTGCCATACATATGATGTATATTTTTTCAGTTTATCATTTTTCTATTAATTACTTGTGTGTTTTTAATGTGTTTTTTTTTTATTTTTAAGTCATTGGTTTGTCTATATTTTTCTTGGTATCACAATTTATCTTTTTTACTTAATAAGGCTTATGCAAATGAATCGAGATAATCACCATTTTTCCTTTTGTTATTTTGCTTTTTCCTTACAGTTATACCTTAAGTTGATATGTGTGGGAGGTTCAGAGATGCTGGAAAATGTCAGACACATTCTTGAATCCCAGTTTCTGATTGTAGGTTTAGGATTCTTTTCAGGGTATATACTAAAAAATAAGAATATAATAAGAAACAAAAGAAAAAGTGCTTTTTAGTGGGATATTGACTTAATGAATCTTGTGGAATATTATGGTTTTTCAAAAATACTTTGAGAATGTTGCATAATTTTATTCTTTACTTAGTAAATAAAATTGGTGATAATAAATCGTGAAAATATGTTAATTTTGGATTGAACATTGCATGCCTTTAGGGTCTATTATACTCTGTTTTTGAATATGATTCTAGTCTATTACAAGTTTAACTCGTTTTTCTAATCATTTTTGTGGATTATATTATGCTTTTTTATTTAAAATTATAACTAATCATTATTAATTTAAGATGAGATTAGTATGAGAAATTTGGAAATACGTTAAAGAAAATGAATTATAGGGAATTCTGGCATCTTGAGAGGGCAAGTGTTGGAGTATATGTGTACACATACTCATGCATGCACACGTATAATACACACATACATTCAAGCGTGTACTTACATGGAAATGTATGCAGAGGTTTTTTTTAAGTGAGAGTGTACAGTAGATGCTATATAAAGAATACGCTCTCACTTAAAAAATAAAACCTTCTGTATATAAGACAGTTGTAAGAATTTCTCATGTTTTTTGTTAGCATCCTTTTAAAATTTGCACTGTACCAAATCTAACGAACCACATCCATTCCACCCTTCTTCTCTACTTTAATTGAATTACTCCAACTGTCTTCTTTCTGCTTCTCTGGTAGTGTGGGAATTCAAGTCTCTATTTTTACTTTATGGAGGGACTTCCTTGATATGGTATTTGTGATTATTTCCCCCAAGCACATAAGGAACATTAAAATAATGTAATCTACAGTTTCTACTATGATAGGAAAGAAAAAATATTAAGCTTTAATGAAAGAAATTTTAGCCGTGTAATACACATTGTCTCACTGAGCAAAATAAGTGATGGTAACTATACTACTAGGCCTTTTCAGACGAGATAAGTCAATGAGAAATAGGATGGTGGAACAACTTTAGAAGACAGATCACTGGGGAAGAAGCCCCAGCAGCTGAAGAAGGGTTGGAGACCCTATGTAAGGCTTGAGCTCAGGGGATGCAATGGGACATCTGTGATATTTCAAGGATGTTTTAAAATAATCTTGTAGCTTTTCTAGAAATAAGCATTTTTGGATAGCCAGCCATCATTTTCTAAAGGGATCACTAATGCTGCGTTTATCACCCACCCCTCCTCATGATGTAGAATTTAGGTCCGTGAGAATTTCTGACCACAGGACTAGAGGTAAGAGACTGTTTAATTTGTCTTTCATAGATGGATTAAGGAAGATTGTGAGAACATTTCCTCTAACTACCTCCAAGTCTGACCATACAGAAAATGCTAATGTTCGTCTTTAACTTAAAAAATAAAAAAATATAGGCTGGGCGTGGTGGCTCATACCTGTAATCCTAGCACTCTGAGAGGCCAAAGCCAGTGAATTGCCTGAGCTCAGGAGATGAAAACCAGTCAAAACACAGCAAGACCCCATCTCCACTAAAAATAGAAAAAGTAGCTGTTCATTGTGGCAATTGCCTGTAGGTGTAGCTACATGAGAGGCTGAGCCCAAAAGTTTGAGTTTGCTGTGATCTATGATGCCATAGCACTCAACCCAGGGTGACTGAGTGAGACTGTGTCTCAAAAAATAATAACAACATAAATAAAAAACATGAATTTAAATGAAGAATAAAAACAAACACGTATTGATAATTTTGTTGTAAGGTGGTAAATTTAGAAAGCTCTTGTATCTTTTTGTCCTGGGGGAGAATGTGGGAAAGGCCAATCTCCAGCTTTTGTTTATAATAAACTTTCACTGTAGATTACTACTACTTAATTAAATCTCGATTATTACTATTTAGTACTCAGTTCTATAAATTATTTTAATTTTGCATAAAATTCCTTTGCCACATTATTAGCAATTGTTTTCACCTGAGATGGGAGCTCCTTTTATCAACTTCTGAGGTGTGGTTTTACAACTTATTTCTTTTATCTGTTCTCACTTGTGTTAGATCTTTCTATAACTGCTTAAAATTTCTGGATGTAGACAGTACTTTTACCTGTTTTCTAGGGCTAACATACCATTTTTTCATTTTTAATTTCTGATATTCATTTCAATAGGAATTAGGAGTACAGGAGACCCTTGTACTTGATGTACTGTACTGAACTAGGTCCTGAAAACATGACTTTATTGACTGCAGCCTTTTCTGATGTGAGGACAAATCCCAATCTATTTAAATATAATAGAAATTTAAATGATTTAAATAATATTAAATTTAAATAAAATTAAATTTAAAATTAAATATTATTTAAATTTAAATAAATATTATTTAATTTAAATCATTAAATAATATTTAAATTTAATATTATTTCTATATTTGACATTTAATTTGTTTCTGAATTTTGCTTTAATCAATAATGCTATAGCAAATTTCTTCATATCTATAATTCTATGTATATATACATATATCTCAAAAGTTTTCTCTGCTTTATATTTCTTCCTCTTAACTCCAGGAAACTCAGATTTACACTACTTGAGACAGTTTATAAGGTGGCACAAACAACAGAAGATAAAGGGAGAAGATGTCATTTTGGATCAGAAAATCAATCTGTAATTAATAACTTCTCTCCTTCCATTGTCCTACCTCTGCATAATTCAAACAGAGAATTATGGGGACAGACTTACCAAAAGGATAAATTTTAAGGAGATATTTATACTCCTGACTGTCAGTATAAGAATCAAATTTTCAGCTTATAATGGAGGTGATTTCAACTAATGTTTATTAAATATTTATTATGTGCTAAATAATATATTGGATGGTGAGAGAGCAAGAAATTAAAAAAAAAATAAAGAAGACAAGATTCTTGTTCTCAGGTCCTGAATGGTTTCAACATGAAGCAAAGGTACACATTTTTGAAACTTAGAAAGTATCAAAATATGTTAAATAGATATAAAATCTATTGAGCAAGAGCAAAAAGTGTTGGTGGCTGATTAAAATGTAGATTGAAAAAAAATAAAATGTATATAGATCAGTTGTTTGTAATTTGGTTTGTAGTCGTTGCTATACCAAAGAAAAAGAAAAAGGATTGATGTTTGGGATGGCTTTGTAAAGCCTTTTTTACTCCAAACTTTCCATTATTCAACAATTTCTTGTATTTTCACAAGATTCAAAAAATACAGAAATACTTTAAGAAAAATGGGCAGGTCTTTTCTACATTTCTTTCCTTAGAAGTTACCATATTTAAAAACCATTTGTGTACATATATATACATATAAAAATGTATTGTAGTTCTTGTTTTTAAGTTTTGTAATTCTGAAAATTAGACCATATTGTGTGTTGTTCCGCAACTAGATTTTTGTTTAAGTTAACAATAAACCTAGAGGGCTCTTTCACGTCAGTAACTATAGATCTAAGTCAGTATTTCAACTGCAAATTACAATTTCATGAGCTAAATAATGAATGTTGATGGGAAGTTTGTTACTCAGCAATATATAAACAGACCATTTAACAAGAATTCAAGTTTTGCCTCAATTTGTTATCTTCTGATTTGATGTCTTATACACATGCATGTACGCATGCACACACATGTTATGTCATAGATGTACTTTGCTCCTGTTTAATACACCTTTAAAATAACCGTGTGTTAAGTAGACTGGCAGGAATGAGAGTAGCCAGGAACAAAAATCCTTCTGTTCTACATGATCTGTATTTTCCCAGATACACTGAAAAAATGAGTCTGAGGGGCAGCGCCTATGGCTCAGTGAGTAGGGCGCCGGCCCCATATACTGAGGGTGGTGGGTTCAAACCTGGCCCCAGCCAAACTGCAACAAAAAAATAGCCAGGCGTTGTGGCGGGCGCCTCTGGTCACAGCTACTCGGGAGGCTGAGGCAGGAGAATCACCTAAGCCCAGGAGTTGGAGGTTGCTGTGAGCAGTGAGGCCACAGCACTCTACTAAGGGAGATAAAGCAAGACTCTGTCTCTAAAAAGAAAAAGAAAGGGAGTCTGGGAACCCCAAAACTGTGATCTGGGGCTTTATTTCATAGCATAATATTACCCCTGCCATGACAGTGTATTTATAAGCGCAAGGCACTGACAGAGACCTGTGCAGTCCATAGAGGAACTGAGTGTTAGGAGATTTTTGTACTGACTGGTAGCAACTTGATCTTTTTTTCCTCTGTCTACTATATAAAAAGAAGTGTTTTTTTTTTTTTTTTTTACTTCAGCTTTCCTCTCTCAAGCTTTCTGTGTTAAATCCTGAAACAACTTGATTCACAGCCATCCCTGTCTACCTAATCCTACCTCAATTGGAACAGATGAGCCTGCTGACAAGTGAGTTTTACTTGTGTCTGCGGTATCAGCTCATAACCCTTAGGGTGTGTTTGCAATCAAATTTCAGTCATATTTATGAGTTGGAACCAAGCTACCCAGAAAAGAGATCCATAAAGGAGCCAGACATGCTTTGTTGCCTGGCAAGTAGCCCAAGAGTTTAACGGTGGAAGATAGTGCCCTGAATCAGAAAAGAAGGGGGATTTCCCCAAACTTCTAGTACCCGGTGGTTCCTTCTAAAGTTGGAGATGTGCTCCCTGGAGAGGTGATAAGTCATCTTTCATGGACAGGTATTTTTCTATTCCTGAGTTCCCTTCCTCAGGCTGTACGAATCAAAAGGAGAGACCCTGCCTTCCTTCACTTCACAGTCCCTCTCACACGGAAACAGTCAGTACCTACTTGATGAGTTCATGAGCAAACACTCCTTGAACCATGATTTAAGGAACTTAGCTGAGTGAATATTTAAGATTAATGAATATTAAACTGATTTATTCAAGGTTTCTAAAGAATAAAAGAAAAAATACTTTGAGGGCATATTCAGATCACTATGGAGACTTCCAGAGACTGAGTGAGGGCAGAGGAAAAAGTCAGTGATAACCAGAAGTCTGGTGAAAGAATATGGAGGACAGAATACTCCTATGGCCATACTGAGGAGTGTGGAACCGTCTGCTGCGCTGGCTAATCTATCACCATTCAATTCCTCTGCCTTTTTTCATAGCCAGCCTCACCTTCGTCATAATTATAGGCTAACTGTTTCTCAGGAGATTTATTTGCTGCTTAACAGGACATGGCATGCCTAAACACTAAGGGTTGAGCACACATCACTCTTTCCATGTGACACTGACTCTGGTGTGGGCAGATGAAGATTGGAAGGCTGATCTCTACTCCTAATAACCTCCCTCAGAGAGCCCCCTGGCTGCTGCTGCTGCTTTGTGGAATTATCCAGCAGTGTTAACCACCTCCACAGTTGATCTCGAGGTCATTCAACATCTTGGAGTAGTTTGCCAGTCAAGAACAAGCCAGCCCCCTCTCTCCAGTGATGAGAGTAGGTGCTGATTACTCTCAACCCATCACCATGGGAACCAAGCATTAGAAATTAACTCACAGGAATGCACAGTGTTCAGAAATTTACTGGCAAAAAGTTTATCTTTCCCTCCCTCCACCTGAATAGGGGATGTCTAAAACAAAAAGGAACGTGGGAGAAAGTAAAATGACAGGACAAGAAGGATTTCAGAGAAGAGTAATTTCTTCTTTTATTCACCACTTTGAGAAAAGTCATAAAAACAGCCATTTCCTTTTTGGAATAGAAACTCTTTGCTAATTGCTCCAGAGTTCTCTGCATTCATGATTTTAAATGTGTCTGAGGCTCTGCTATACTGTTTTATTTTGAAGGGAAGCGGGAGACAGACTCTTTTAATACTTTAATTCTGAAGAAAATCAGACAAACGGTTCTTGAAACAAATTTGGACACTTGTAATTGAAAAATTAAGGGAAGTGAAATTTGTTTGTCAGATCCAGCTTCTTTTCTTATAACTGTATGTAATTAACTAGTATTTCCAGTTGTAGGCTCAGTTCCCATCTTTAGTTTCTGAGCCATTTCTCTCTGATGGACAGAACTCTGCTCTCTGCCCTCCACTTTGGTGGGAGAGGAATATTAATTCCTTTTCCCTATTATGTTGCCCTGGGATTATGAGGCTTGCCAAAGAGTAAATTGAGGCAAATTAAGGCAGAGTCTGAACATCCTCTATGATTCTCACTGTCTTGCAATGGCCCGGTTCTGATCATGGGACTTCAGAACATAAGGGTGAATTGTTGGCTAGTTCCTATAGAACTTGCCTTCTTTCCTATAGTCTTCAGAGTCTCTATATTATTTAGTCTGACTTTTACTTTTAACAGAGCTCCTCTTTGGTGAATGATCTCCACATCTAGACACTTTCCAGAACTTAGTTACCTACACGGTTTTTTGAAATTTAGTCATTTTCTCTGTTTCCAAACATTGAGCTTTGTCTAGCTTCTGGTTTCTTTATCCTATCTTAGATCAGAAGTGCCAAACTCAGACAGAAACTTTTGAATGTAGAAGGTGGGTAAGGATTGAGATGGACTGGGAAGAACATGCCTCATTTAAAGGAGGTAGCCATTAGCCATATCCAGCTGGTAACTGAAATTTGAAGAGAAAAAAATAATATGAATTTTGATGTAAAACTTCCAGATTTGAAAATGTTGCACCTAATTTTCCTTTCTTTTTTGGAAATGACATGTATGCTAAATAAACTCCATCTGCAGTTTGACCTGTGACTCAACTATACATGTGTGACTTTTATCTTAAACCATGTTCCTGAACTGGAACTTGTGTCTGCTTTTGTCTAGGTGGATAAGCCTATCATGGCAGCCCCTGAGCCTGGGACATCTCACTACATTTTTAGCCAAATATCTGGTTGGTAATTAGGACCATTCCACTACTCCAGCTTTTCCCATCTTGCTCTTGCTAAGCATCTGTATATTCCCAAGGATCAATTTCTAAGTAAATAGGATTTGTCAACCCAATAAATTATTATTAGACAACTCTAAACACTGTGATGTTGGTTAAGAATATAATCAAGTATCCATAAGACATAGACCTTGTTCTTCAGCTGTATACAGGACACTACCCAAAGTGACCTTCCAGTAAGTAACATCTACTTGTTTAATATACTCTTTTTGAGGATAGACATAGCTGGTGACTTGCTTCTAACCAACAGAATATAGTAAAGTAGTAAAATAAAGGACATCAATTCTTTGATTAGGTTAAGTTATGTGGCAGCGGTGAAGGCGTGTCACATCCATAATTCTATTATGTTGTGGGAGACTCCATTTTACTAGACTAGAGCAAGAAAATTTGCTGACCTTGCAGAAGAGTAGGCATCTTATGAACTGCCTAAAAGGTCATGTACCAGAGAACTGTGAGCAGTCTTCCGGACTTTAGCAAAAGTTTCCTACAACTTCCAGTGAGAATTTAGAGTCCTTAGTTATGAGTTACAAGGAAATGAATTCTTCCAACAGCCTGAAAGTGGATTTCTCCCTATCTATGCCTCCCCATGAGACCACAGCCCTGAATAATACCTTCATTACGGCCTTTAGAGTCTGAGTGGAGGAACCAGCTAAGTTGTACCTCAACTCTTGTCCATGAAAACTGTGAGGTAATAAATCTGTGTTGTTTTAAGCTCTTAAGTATGTGGTAATTTTGTGTGCTCCAATAGAAAATGAATAGAAGCACCTGACAGCCTACCATGGAAAATGCAATAGCCTGTGCAATAGGTAAAACAAGGTGGAGAGACATTTATTTCCTTGAATTCCTTTATAGAAAGCACTATACTTGTTTATTGGGGAGGGGCTTTGTTGACTAAGTCTCAGGGCTGCCCCCAAAGCTACAGTGAAACCTAAAATATTTCCTTTTAATTAAAAAGAAGGTGTGTGCTTGTAGATATTTCAGAAATCATCCAGATTTTGAGTTAGTCCGAAAGGACAAACTCTGGGCACATACTCCCTTGAAGTTAGTACCTCTCCCTTTCTTTGCTTGATCCCAGAGAGAGGCTAGTTCCTTGAATCTTCTTTTTGCTAGATACCTCTAATGGGAGGCAATTGCAGGAGATTGGAGAGTAAGAGTGATCTAGGGGATGAGAAATGTCAGGGACTGTCTTACAGTCCTTCTCTAAGTCTGGTGACATCTTTAGCAGAATCTACATGTCTTCCAAGGCTTCAGCTTCCAAAGAAATGGCCTAACATGGCTTCTAGAGCTTCATTGCACTGTACGGTAGCCATTAGTACATGCAGTTATATGTAGTTATGCAATTTTAAATTAAATTAAAACAAAACAAAATAAAATTTAAAATTCAGTTTTTCAGTCACACTAGCCACACACCAAGTGTTAAGTAGCCTCATGTCACTCATGGCTGAAATATTGGATGGTGGAGATATATTTCATTTCCATTATCTCAAAACATCTTAGTGAATAGTGCTATACTAGAGAGTAATCTGGTTCCTGGACTTTGATAACATCTTCTCTTCTGGGCTGTGTTAGCTGAGGGGAAGGAGTAGCTGTTTAATAATAATCTCTTGGTTGTCTCAATTGTCCTCTGTGTTCTGAGCATTTCTGTCACCTGTATAACCAGTTTCCTACATTAAGAATTCCTCTTTTGTAAATAACTAAGTGATTTCTTTTCAGACATTTTTTGAAATACCTAAAAAGACAAAGATAGAATAATCAACATTCCTGTGCTAGCTCCCCATTGCTATGTAATAAACTGTCCCCAAACTTAGAAGAGTACACAAACAAATATTTATTATTTCATAATTTCAGTGACTCAAACGTTTGATTGCAGACAAGATGTTGGCAGGGGTGCAGTCTTATCTAGAGTCTCAGCTGGAGAGAGGATTTGCTTCCAGTCATGTGGTATTGAGAGGCTTCAGTTTCTCATTGGCTGTTGGCTGCAACTCCTTGTCACCTGGATTTTTATGTAGATTTCCTAAGTCTTACATGGCATGACACTGGCTTCCCCCAAAGCAAGTAATCAGAGACAGAAGGAGGCTGAGAAAGAAACCGAGACTGAGAAAGTATGTAACATGGAAGATGTCATCTTTTACAACCTAAATTCCGAAGTGGCCTACCATCATTTCTGCTGCACTTTACTGACCACACAGACCAACCTGGGGCAGTGTAGCGGGGGACTACACCGGAAGAGAGAGCCAGGAGGCAGAAGTTATCAGGCCCATCTTGGGAGCTCCCTACCATAAGTGCTTTCGAGAGGCTGAGTGGATTTGATTCACAGGAGATTGTTTTACCTTTCTGTGGCTTAAATTGGAGAGGGTTGAAGCCACACAGAAAATAGTAAAAAGATGTCTTGGAATAGAGGAATTTGATGGGAAAAGACAAACACCTCTGTGAGGCTACGTCACCTTTGAGTTATACGCAGCATTCAGATGTCAGAAGACAGTCTTTAATTATTGTATTTGTTCAAATCCAGGAAATGATAGAAAGTTATAGAGATGTTATAGTACGGTACTTGCTCTGGAAAATAATTTAACTCAGTGGCCCTCTTAGAAATCAAGATGTGTGGCAACTTTTTTAACATTCAGATGAACCAAAAAATGCATAGCTGGGGCAAAATTTGTGATAAGCTTTTAGGTAGACTGGTTCAGGTTTCAGATTCTTGCTTGATGGCTTATTAGCAGATGCTCAGTAAGCCTCAGGTAGCTCCTGGTTACAAGGGAAGATTTAGAAAGCACAATTCTTGATCTGTCAGCTGACAAATGATGAAGTCAGGGGCCTGTGTGAATGGGTCAGGATAAAAGGAGAGAACATTTTCATTCCAGCTGTAGCCCCTGGTAAGGAGATGTCATGAGAGGCTGCATGCCAGCTTCTTCTTCCCTGATGAGTATGAACCTGAGGGAGTGAGTGGCACCATCCCCATGTGTTCAGCTGTAGCACGTGCCATAGCTGTCACTTCCTGGATGAACAGCGTCTCGTCTTCTGCCCTGTTATGTTTACGTTTAGCTGAACACAATCTGCCTGGGAAATGGCCCAGTTCATGAAAATTGCTATTTCAGAGAGAAAGTTACTATATACTATTCACAGCAGAGAAGGGAATTTCTAAGAAGCATTTTTGTTTTACTGGAAAGAGACAGCAACAAAGAGTGATAATGGGAAGGAGGATTGAGGCAGGAGTAAGCTCGGGATGAAAAATGTTTTTACCTAATAAACTTCTGTGAATGGCTATTTTTTTTTAAACAAATTTAAATTGAAAGGCATTTTTATGTTTGAAAGTTCTAAGTTATAAAAGTAAACCCTGGAAGTAGATTGCCTGGGGTAAGATTTAATTAAACACTGTACAGTAAATTAGCATAATTTGATGAAGATCAGCTTTAGTGCCTAGAAACTGCAACAGACAGAAATTTTAATTTTGTAATATCTTTTAAAATTCCACTATCTCATCTCTAAACTTTAGTTTTAGAAAATAAAAGCTAAACACAGCATTTCCAAGTATAAAAACTAAACCAGTATTACCTTACCTAGAAGAAGGTAATTTATTAGGGAGATCATGTTCTAGCCCTGGGATTTGAGGAGGGTGCTAATGCAGATTGCTGAAAATTTGTATGAATAATCTATTATAAAATAAAATATATGGAAAGAGGAGTTGAATTGCTGAACCTGAAGAAGAGGAGTTCTTTAGTATTATCATACTGATTCTTTCCTGGGCTGTGACTTAACGGTAATTTCAAGAAGATGCCTTCCACTCTTCTACCCTTTCTTTCTCCCTCCCTCCCTTCTTCTCCCTTCTATCCACATCCCTCCATCACCATTTATTTCTTCTTGATCTCTTCTAATAGAAGTACTACTGCAGAACACACTTCAAAGGAAAAGTTGGAGAAAGACAATCAATAATACATGCAAAAACCCTTCTGAAAGGTTACTGTGTTTTGGTTGTTTGCCTCTGTCTGTAACTCATCGAGCACCTATCCTCTCTTTTACTCAGTCTATCCAGGTGTCCTCAAACTTTTTAAATAGGAGGCCAATTCACTGTCCCTCAGACCGTTGGAAGGCCGGACTATAGTTTAAAAATAAAAAAAAAACTATGAACAAATTCCTATGCACACTGCACATATCTTATTTTGAAGTAAAACATAAAATGGGAACAAATACAATTCACCCCAAAGCATGTGGCCCGAGGGCCCTAGTTTGAGGACCCCTGGTCATACTATTTGTTTTTCACCAAAGGAACCATCTGTACCAAAGAGTCATAACAGGCTACAGTACCTTCATTGCAGGAAAAAAAAAGGTGGGGAGAGAAGAGAGAATATTCCTAGACAACTAGCCCCTCCAAAAACTCTCTTTGATGGGAATTTTTAAAGTGAAATGAGAAAACATTTTAAAAGTTTAAGTTGCACTATGAAGGGAATAGTGTAATAGGATTGCTAGACACTAAATTCTGGAGAATTTTAAATGAGTCTTTATTGTGGACCCATTCGCAGCACCAAAAAAGAAGACATGGAACATAGCTCAGCCTCATTAAATGTGTGTCAAATGAAATTCTGACTTGTATCTTGTCCCACGTGTGGATGGTTTACATGAGTAAAGGTTAGTAATACTACATTTTAGATGTGGAGTCTTGTTTTTCCAACCTCAAAGATTAAATTCCCGAAGATCCCATTGTGTGAAAAGTAATAGTTAAAGATTAAATTGAAAAAGAAATCAAAGAGGTGAGACTTGAGTATACTGAAATGATGAAAGAAAATGAAAATGTAAGTAAATGGGAAGATATCTGTTGATAAGAAGAATTAATATTATTAAAATGTTCATAATATCCACAGAAATACACAGATTTCTCAAAATACCAATCAAAAAATCAACAATCACAAGAAAAACATCTCCCTGTTCTCACTTTGTTTACATATAGCATTTTCAATTATTTCCTGCAAAAGGGAGTATATATTTTTGGTTTCATGCTGTCTTTAATGTTTCATTTCCTGATGAGAATTTTTGTCTATGTATGAATAAAACTATAGGTAAAAAATTCCAATTACAGAATAGAAAAAGACCTCCTATGATTTTCATGGAATCATAAAACCCTCAAATAGCCAGAGTAATGCTAAAAGGGAAAATAAAGAAAAGGTGGAGGCTTCACAGTTTCTGATTTAAAATTATATTACAAAGCTATATTAATCAAGATAGTATGATACCTATGTTAAAATAGAAACATAGACTGAGGGAACAGAACAGAGAGCTCAGAAACTCATCCAAACTTATATAGTCACCTAATTGCAACAAGAACACCAAGAAGGCACAATGGGGAACAACAAAAGGTACTGGTCAAATTGGTTTTCCACATGCAAAAGAATGAAATTAGCCCTTATCTTACAATATGCGCAAACATCAACTCAAAATGGATTAAAGACCTAAATGTAATACCCTAAATGATAAAACTTCTAGAGGAAAGCACAGGGGAAAAGATCCTTGACAGTGGTCTTGGCAATGATTTTTTTTTTTTTTTGTAGAGACAGAGTCTCACTTTATCACTCTTGGAGGAGTGCTGTGGCATCACAGCTCACAGCAACCTCCAACTCCTGGGCTTAGGCAATTCTCTTCCCTCAGCCTCCCTAGTAGCTGGGACTACAGGTGCCCTCCACAATGCCCGACTATTTTTCTGTTTTGCAGTTCAGCCGAGGCCGGGTTTGAACCCGCCACCTTCAGTATATAGGGCTAGCGCCCTACTCGATGAGTCACAGGCACTGCCCAGCAATAATTTTTTAAATATGTTGCTAAGTACTCAGGCTGCCAAACAAAAATAAGTAAATCAGACTACATCAAACTAAAAAGCTTCTGCACAGCGAAAGAAACAACCAACAAAGCAAAAAAGGTAATTTTGACATAGGTCAAAGGAAACAGCATTTTATGGGAAACATGGAATTACAACTTAGGTACTCTGAGTCAAGCGAGCCCTGAGGAGTGTCCTGAAAGGCAAGCTCAGGAGAGGTCTTTATCTTTATCTTTTTCTTTATCTTTTCTTTTTGTTTTTTCCCTTCCTTTCCCTTTTCCTATTTTTTGTAAAAATAGGAAATTTTTACAAAAAGTTATTTTCAGAGGCAGTTCATTGGCTTCGCAGAAATCCTAAATTGCAAACCCATTTTGCTTGATTAATTATGGTATTCCCAGCTGAGAGATGTTGAGGACAGCGGAACTGACTTTACTTGTTATCTAACTCTATTGGGACATCATATGACTTGACCTTTAGTAGGTGTTAACACAATTCTATTTTTTTTTTTTTTTTTATTCTTTGTAGAGACAGAGTCTCACTTTATCACCCTCTATAGAGTGCCATGGTGTCACACAGCTCACAGCAACCTCCAGCTCCTTGGGTTTAGGTGATTCTCTTGCCTCAGCTTCCCGAGTGCCTGGGACTACAGGCGCCCTCCACAATGCCTGGCTATTTTTCTGTTACAATTTGGCTGGGGCCGGGTTTGAACCTGCCACCCTCAGTGTTTGGGGCTGGTGCCCTACCCACTGAGTCATAGGCGCCGCCCTGAACACAATTCTTTCACAATCTCCTGACGGCATTTTTTGTTTTGTTTGTTTTTTTTTTTTTTGTAGAGACAGGGTCTCACTTTATCACCCTCAGTAGAGTGCCATGGCATCACACAGCTCACAGCAACCTCCAACTCCTGGGCTTAGGCGATTCTCTTGCCTGAGCCTCCCAAGTAGCTGGGACCACAGGCGTCCGCCACAATGCCCAACTACTGACTGCATTTTAAAATATTAGTCTTAATTACTTCACTTTCCTTCACACTCCAATGAAGATACAAAAATGACCAGCAGTATATAAAAAATGCTAAATGTCACTAATTATTAGAGAAATGAAAATTAAATCTATAATTAGATGTTACCTCATACCCTTAAGAATGGCTATTATCGAAAAGACAAGAGATAACAAATGTCAGCCAATGGGTGGAGAAGAGGGAATTCTAGTCCACTGTTGGTCACAAGTGAATGGTTGTAGCCACTAGGGAAAACAGTATGGACTTTCCTAAAGAAATTAAAAATAAAACTACTCTATGATCTAGGAATCTCTCTCTTGAGTGACCCCAAATGAAACAAAATCACTGCCTTGGAAAGATAGCTACACTCCCATATGTGTTGCAGTGTTATTGGCAATGGCCAAGATATGGAAACAACCTCAATGTCCACTGAAGGACAAATGGATAAAGGAAATGCAATAGGTATGTGTAACATAGTATTATTCAATCCCCCAAAAGAGATTTTGCCATTTGCTACAACATGGATGGATCTGGAGGACATTATACTGAGTGAAATAAGCTAGACACAGGAAATATATTGTATGATCTCACTTATTATGTGGAATAAAAGAGATCAAATTCACAGAATGACATAGTGGTTACCACGGGCGGGGGGAGGAGGTGAGGAGAGAAAATGAGGAGATGTGGTCAAAGGGTCCAAAATAGCAGATACTGGGGTGAACAAGTTTAGAGATCTAACATACAACCTGAGGACTAAAGTTAAAAAAATTATTATGAACTTTTGATTTTTGTTAAATAAATAGATTTTAGCAAAATTTGTCACAAAAGTAATTATGTGAAGTAACACATATCGATATGCTAAACTATTTCAATCATTTTACTATCTCTACGTATCTTATAAAATGTCATAAAACTAAAACATACATAACAAAACTTATTTTTAAAAAGAAATCAGAATTTCCTTAAAAATATTTTTATTTAAGTAAATTGCAATAACTTCATATACTGTAAATGAGGTATAAATGAACATGCATTCCTCACTCTCATTCTGCAGCTCTTACTTGTTATGAAGGTTGCATGATCTCTCTACCATCTTGACTCCATGCCATTTTTAGATAGGTGTGCTATCTGTGAGGGTATTGACCATTCACTATGACAATGGCTCAAGCTGTCTGCCAGGTGTTAATTCTGGAAAGGCCTGTGGTTCCCAGGTCCCTGAAGAGGAGATAGGGGCTAGCAGGAGCTGAGGGCATCAGCTATTTAAAACCCATTCATGTGCCTTTTAAAAATGAGTATGACACAGCTGTCACATGCCAGGTGAATACCTACTCTGCTTACAGAAATTGCCTTACTTTATTGCCAAAAATAAACATTCTTTTTATGTTTTTTTCTCTCCCTAGTGTTTAGGAAATCTCCTAAATATTTAATGCCTTTAGGACTTCATGGGAATTTAAAACCATTTTTGATAATTATGGGTACATAATAGTGGTATGTATTTAAAGGATATATGTGAAGTTTTGATATAGGCATGCCATGTGAAATGATCAAATCAGGGTAATTGTGGTATCTACCACTTCAAACATTTGTCATTTCTTTGTGTTAAGAACATTACAATTATACCTTTATAGTTATTTTATAGAATAAAAGTTGTCAACTCCATCTTCCTATGTCCCACCTCACACGTCTTTCTTGTCTTCTAAGATGCAGAATAATGTAAGTGTTCAGATTTGTCTACTATAAATTTATTCCAGCTATAGACATCAGCAACTATTGCATATACCACTGTTTCCCTGTTCCTGAAAATACAAGGATTTATTTCTGTGTTTGGTTTCCCTTCACCCCATGCTGGTTTGTCCAATAGTCAGCAAGCAACTTAGGGGACTGGCTAAACAGAGGATCTAAGTTGAAAGGAGTCCAGCTGCAATGAACTGCTCCAGAATTTTGGAATTAAAAAGAAAATAAAAAAAAACTAGGAAGAAACTGCAGTAGTTTGATTTTTCCAAACACTATTTATGGTACCAAATATAGGGTATATAGTTTTTGTTTTCAATTACATAAAACAGGAGGAACTGACAACATTCTTTTCAGCAGACATCAGTTCCTAAAAGTCTTAATCTGACCCAGATTTAACCTCATCTTCCCTCTCTCTTTTTTTTCTAGGTTGCGTTGCCAAAATTTCTGCACTGAGTCTGCCTTTTGAATTGCCTCCTTCTTCCTCCATAAATGTTTCTTTTTCTATTTTTTCCTTTTTCCCCCCTAATTATCCCCAACTGGAGTAACTGGCAGATCACGGTGGAACCCAAATTCTTGTGGGTTTGCTGAGAAAAGGTTATACAGAAGTAAAACCACATATGCTTGAATTTTGCACAAGGGGAATTCTAGGCTAAGGAGAGATTGTGGTTTTTTAGGAAGATCACTCTCCCCCTCAAAAAGCCAAGGGCATCTTTTCTTTAAAGGAGTCCCCACTTTGTTTATGTGGGAAATTGTCCAGAGCACAGCGAGTCTCTGGCAGGACTTTGCTGGCCTTTTGCTTTCTAACTGGCTGTTGTAAGCAAAAACAGCTCTCCAGAGCCTCCGTGTTGAGGTAACATGTGCAGCTGCAGTTTCCAGGGAGAGGGGAGGAAAGAAAGGATATCCTAATTCCTTTCCCACCCAGCGTTTTAAAATGTCCAGATTGTGTCCTTACAGCCAAGGGTCAGGAAGCCAAATAAGCTCACTGGAGCCAATGGCTCTTGAATATCCACCTCATTTTTCTTAATTCACTCTATAAAACAGATGTATTCTGATGTCCGTCCATGGATTTTGACTTTCTGCAGTCTGAGCTGTACTTATGGGGAGGTGGTAGGACTCCTTCCTCTATATGGGGAACCCAACACCCTATAAACAAGCAGCTGGCCCACAGTGCATGTCTTTACAAACCATGGTGAAATCTAGACTAGCTGTTTGGAGATACCCTTTTGGATCTTTAAGAGGAGAAATGTCACCAAAAAAAAAAAAAAAGATTAAATGTAAGAATCTCATAGATATAAAACACTTGCGAATTTTATAATAAAATATAAAATTCCAGGTTTGAATTAGAATAGAAGAGAGGTTAAGGGCCTAGACTCTAGCTTGCCTACCCACTGGGGTTTCTGGTTTCCTGACTTACCAGTGGTGTGCCTTGGTGAATGTTTTGTTTACTTCTGTGTTTGGGGATTTTCTTATACAGTTTCAAGATGAAATACGGATTTCCTCTTCTACAAAAGGAGGATGATAACACACTTAACTCATAGGTTTTTGTGAGGTTTAAAAGAGATGATTAGGAAAAAGCCCTTAGAATAGTGCCCAGAAATAAGAAGCACTGAGTAAATGGAAGCTGCTGCCATGTTTGTGGTGGTGGTTAATGATATTGTTAATAGTTAATGTTACTACCATTTTATTAGGTCAGGCTCTCTAGGAGCAGAGTCTAAGAGAGGATTCTGGCACGGGCATTTCTAAGGAATTGCTGTCAAGTAAAACTGAAAGGAATGGGAGAATTAGAAAGGACAAGTACAAATCTGGGCAAATGTAACTTTGGCCGATATCTAACCTCAGCCCAGTCCCATGGGAAGCTCTGGAGTGTGCAGTACATGAAAAGTTGTCCCATTGTGAGATGAGGGGTCCAAATTTGTACCCCTACAATAGGTTTCAGGCTGCCCCACTGGAGACAGCATTCACTCCCAGAAATTTCCAGGGCTGGTGACCCTGGGAAAAGGGTCTTCGTGACATAGCTAGAAATAGTCATTATTTAGAAATGATTAGCAGGATTCTATGGGTAAACCTTTATTTGTGGAAATATTCCCACTGAAATAGTCACGAATGCTAGAGACCAGGGCATCAAAAGCGGACAGGAAAAGCTGATGGGAGAACATCTTCTAGACTTGCTTTGGGTTCTTTGGATGGAGATCAAGAACACTCAGTTTGGATTTTCTTGAGTATTTAGAATTTGCAACTTCTTACGGCTCCATGACAGCCTCGCTGAACCAGAACTGGTAGGTGAGTCCTAATCCAGCGGCCCTGGTAGAGAGATTTATTTACCTGCATTCCCTTGCTCCTGGCTGCCAATGCTCAGAAATCATGCGCAGTGAGTTGTTTTAAGGTATTGGATGCATCCTGGTTCTAAATGTTTGAAACCTGCTATTTTGAGGCCTCAGGCAGTTTTCTTTTGCTTTGTTTGCTCTCTTTAGGAATAAGAAAAATTGGATAGTGCGGAGATGAAACCTGCAACAATTCTTAAAGTGATTGCAATGTAAAGTATAATTTTCAGGTCTCCTCCTTACCTACTGCTGTGGCACCTCCCTCCTCGTCCAACTCGGCAAGTCATTCATTGAAATAGACCCTTTCATTTTGCACCATGCTGGGTTAAGTTCTCCCATTATAGTCCTTCTCTATGTTGCTTAGAATTGAGGTACAAAAAAATGTCTCCAGTGCTCTCTGAATGTTTGACCAAGTTGAGAAAATCATTATAATTAGTGCTTAAATTTTGAAATTAATATGCACTACATAAAAGACCAGTTTAACCTTGGATTGTTGAGTTTAGAATGAATGCAAATGCTTGAGAATATGGGCAAAATCATCCTTATCCATGTGTGGCTTTTCTGCTTTACAGGTCTATCTTCCTTGTTTAAGTCCTGCCTCCCCAGTACCCATTGGTAACTTGTGATTATTCATAGTGTGACAAGTAATTTTAACATAAGCGCAAGCAAAGAGTGATGAAGAAGGCAAGTCAGATAAAATAGGAGAGAGAAAGAATGCTTCAGTATTTTCCTAAGCAAATATAAAAGATATTGTCAAATGTCTTATGGGTTAAAATATTGATGAAATTGTTTTTTCCCTTCATTGGTGTATGTTTTCAAGAATTGGTTGTGGCAGAAATAGACAGTT
This sequence comes from Perodicticus potto, assembly GCA_963574655.1. Classification (NCBI taxonomy): domain Eukaryota; kingdom Metazoa; phylum Chordata; class Mammalia; order Primates; family Lorisidae; genus Perodicticus; species Perodicticus potto. Next base: position 19,113 of record CAUYRH010067759.1, read on the forward strand.
AGGATTGCATCAAATTAAAAAGCTGCACAGCAAAGAAACACTTGACAGAGTGAAGAAATGACCTATGGAATAAGAAAAAGTATTTGTGAAACATGCATCTAACAAGAGGTCAATATCCAATTAATTGAAGAATTATTGGCAGAAGTCAAGAAGTTAAGAGGTGGAATTGACCTCAGTGTCCACCAGCAGATGAGTGGATAAAGAAAATGTATACATGCATGAGTGCATGTACACCCTTCCACACACACACTAGAGTCTTTGCCTTTTAAAATAAGGCAATCTTATCATTTGGGACAATATAGATGAAACTGAAAGACATCATGTTAAGTGAAATAAGCCACGTTCAAAGGGAGAAAGACTACATTATCTTACTTATATTTGGAATCAAAAAATATTAAAACTACAGGAGCAGAGAGTAATATGGTGGATGTCAGCGGCTGAGGGGTGGAAGAAATTGGGAGATGCAGAAATAATAAAAGTTTAAAAAAATTTTTTGCGTGTAAATATTATATTGGCCATTGGTACATTAATGACCCACAAAATGCTGTCAGTTAAATCAAGATTTTAAAAAATAATTTCACCATTTGGCACCTTTTGAGTGTGTGTATATATGTGTGATTTTTTAAGTAAAATTTTTATTCTATAATTGTTTTAAATTTCTATGAAGTTGCAAAGAAGTTTCCCATATGCCCCATATTCAGTTACCCTACTATTACCACTTTTCTTTAATTTTTTACTATTAATGAAAAAATATTCTTAGATTACTATTATTTTTACTATTATCTAAACTCTACCCTTTATTCACATGTCCTTAGTGTCATGGCATCTTTTTGTCCCATAATCTCCAGAATACCATAGTATATTTAGTTATCACATCTCCTTAGGCTTAGACTATTATAATTTTCCAGGCTTTTCCTTATTTTCAAAGTCTTTAAAAGTTTTGAGGCATGCTAGTAGATATTTTGTAGAATTACTTTGAATTGGGTTTTTTCTTATTCTTTTCATAATAAAGGTTATTGGATTCTTGGGGAAAAGACCACAGAGGAAACACATATTCTCATCATATCTTATCAAGATTATATGCTATTAGTGTGATTTATTCCTAATAAGTTTGATCGCCTGGCTGATGTCCATTTTCCCACTGTGAAGTTGCTCTTCCTCCCACCCCACCACCTTTCCACACTGTATTCTTGGGAAAGATGTCACTTTGCACAGTCCAGATTTGGAGGTCTTGGGAAAAGTGTGTTATGCTCTATTACCTAGAGAAAGAAATATTTCTAAATTACTTCTATTTCTTGTGCAGGGGATATTTGCTTATTCTTATTCATTCATTATTGTATAGGATCTTGAATATTTGCTTTATATGTTGGGCTATAACCAAATACCATGTAATTCATTTTATTTCTCAAATTATTCAGTCTTTGGCCATTGTGAATAATTCTTCAAGAGGACTGAGAAGTTCTCTGTTATGTCTATTTGACATATTCCCATCATTTGTCTTTGAAATTTCCTTATTTTCTGGCAGTACAGTGTACTCTAGGATTACTATATATATTCTCTGCCCTAGAGTTAGTCATTTCTAAAGAGACCCCTGGTTTCTTACATTGGAGAATGGTATTTAAAACTAAGATCTGGGCATTAGATGTGCTTTTTGGTATTAGGGTATCATTTTTGAAGACCCTCTCAGCAGACAAAGCTTGGAAATATGTATATGAGGTCAGACAATTAAGTTCAGGAACTTGCCACCATGGGCGTGCATTGGCAGCACTGTACAGACAACTCATTAAGTTTTGATAACCTTGGTATATCAGTGTCTCACAGCTGTGTTTATGTCAACATGTGGTGGTGTCTTGTTAAGTGGTGTTCATTATTGTCATCATGTGTTTTGTGTGCTGTCATGAGAATGTCAGAAATTAAATTAGAGCAACAAACTAATATTAAATTTCTTGTTAAACAGTGAAATCAGGAACATGTTAGTCCAAGTTTATGGAAATAATGCCATGAAGAACATGTACAAATGGGTTAAACATTTTTCTGAGAGGAGAGATAGTATCACTGATGAAGAGAGGTCAAGGTGGCCGGTAATGAGCAGAACTGACAAAAATATTGCAAAGATTTGTCCAACTATACATCAAAGTCATTGGCTGATGGTAAAGACATAGAAGACCAACTAAACGTCAATAGAGAAACAGGAAAATCTTAACTGAAAATCTTGGCATGAGAAAGATATATGCAAAAATGGTTCCACAGGAGCTCACAATTCATAAAAGCAAAGGAGAGTGGAGGTTTACTAAGATCTTTTAGACGGGAAAGATGACATTTTGGGCTATGTTATCACCAGTGAACAAACATGGGTGTACCAATACACACTGAAACAAAGCACCAATGTGTAAAATGGAAGTCAGCCAATTTTTCATGACTAAAAGGTCCATCAGTCCAAATCAAGAATCAAAAAAATATTGCTAACCTTTTTTGATATCAGAAGGATTACTCATTATTAATTTGTACTAACTAGACAAACAGTTAACCAAGTTTACTATTTGAAGTGCTGAAAAGACTGCATGAAAAAGATGAAAACAACCTGAACTTTTCTCCAAAACTCATGGCTCTTGCACAATGACAATCCACCAGCCCACACAACACTATCTCTGAGAGAGTTTTTAGCCAGTAAACAAATACCTGTATGGGAACATCCTCCCTATTCACCTGATCTGGCCTCCATTGACTTTTTTGTTTATGTGAAAACAAAGGAAATATTGAAAGGAAGACATTTTGGTGACATTCAGGACATCAAGGGTAAAATGGTGATAGTTCTAACAGCCATTCCAGAAAAACAGTTCAAAATTGCTTTGAAGGATAGACTAGACGCTGGCATCAGTGCAGAGGTTTTCAAGGGGAGTACTTTGAAAGCAACCATAGTGTTATTCAGCAATGAGGTATGTAGTTTTTTTCTTAGAATGGAATTTGTGAAATTGTCAGACCTCGTAGATAGATGTACACACACACTAACCTGGGTATATGCACATGTACAACTATAATTATTTCTCTGTTTATCCATCTACACCTAAACATGAAGCCAAACATGAACTCATACTGATATTTTCAGCTGTAATTGATGTTGTATCACATGGTTCATTCTAACCTCTGTTCCTCTACTCTGACAATGAAAATCTTTACTACCCCCCATACACCATCCATCTAGTTATATATTCAGTCCATTCTACATGTAAAGTGGCTTTGGTATCAGTAACCCGCATTCTTGGAAGAACAACTTTACCAATTATAATTTTGTGTCTATCAGCAATTTCCTTTCTCTTTAACCTCATGATCTTTGCACATTTCCAATATTACTTAGATTGCACCTATTTTCCCCAACTCCCTTCAGTGAAGTTGTCATACACTTGTTATATAGTTAGATTATTTTTTTATAACCCAAATTCCATTTTGGAAACCCAGATTTTTCCTTTTATCTTCCTGTGAAGATTTCAAATACTTCCGAGAGTTACCAGATAGTATCACTATAAAATAGATTTTAGAAATGGCAGAAAGAAAGAAGAGTCATAAATTGACAAAACTAAGGAGAGACCACTCGACAATTCTAAGACCAACCTTACGTGACTTCAAGTAGCTGTGTACTCTGGCAAGTTCCCAGAGTCCTCCTAGGCCTCAATTTTTTTATCTATACAATTGGATGCCTTTTCTCTGGATTGTCATAAGGATTGAAAGGCAAAGAAATATGGAAGTACAAATGCTGTAATGTGCTTTAAAGGAGAATTATTAAATTAAGAAAAGGCAAATTCAAAACTTTGACTAAAAGGGATCAGATCAAAGAAATGGCATTAATAGAACTGGCTTATTTATGGCAGTTCTGAAAAATGTAAATAAAAATATGGCATAATTAAACTGATTTTACTAACCAGAATGTTTTCTTTTCCTGAGTGGCCACACATGCCAGTGTATTTGTACACAGTGACTGTATGTGTGTGTGTGTGTAAGTATAAATATTTTATTATTTGTATTTCCAAGGGAGGATAAGGGATCTTTTAAGAATCTTGGTCTTATTAGATTCCTTTTGGCCTCTAACCAGGATTTATTTTAAAAAGTTAAGATTTAAGAAGTTAAATGCTGCACAAACTTTGTGGAACTTTTTGATTACTTGGCTTCAAGTCTTACATAGCTAGAACTGACTTCTTTTTCCTACTCTCTGACAACCTGATCCATGTTCCTGTTTACCATGCCTCTGGGGAAGTTAATTTTTGGTTACAATGTAACTAAAAACATAATGGAACTCACAGTCCTAGGGGGTGGATATATATTTTTGGTATGCCACCCATTGGATTAGAAGGATATGTGAACTTGAAGAATTTATTTTGTATATAAGTATAGCTGAGGCCAGCATGTCCAGTAAAGATGAGAGAGGTGGGCAAGGCCTTTCAGGAAGCATATACATGTGCTTTACATGTTTCCAGGGGCACCATCCCTACATATTACAATGTGAATGGAACCCCTAGAATGAGGCAACATACGTGGTGTCTCTGGAGACAGAGCCTGCTTTTTGTTGACAGGGAGGGAGAAAATACACTTAAAAAACACACACACAAGACCTTTGACTACTATTCTTCCTATGGTTGGCCTACAGATAATTCTCTCATTTCACACTACTTCATGTTATATTTTCTCTCTTAAATCATTACCTTGATAAGGGTCATGTGAACATTTTTTAAAAGATGCTATTTCTGGAGAAGATGCCTGCGTTCTCTTCTGACTTCCGTAAGCCCAAGTCTCCTCATCTGTGAAAACAGCGAGAGAGAATGACACACATGATGTATGTGGAGCATTTCGTGAAGAGCAACTTGATCTGCTTCACAGACTTATGCTGACTCTGCTGCTCCTTCAACGTGAGCTTCACAAATAAAATAATAAGAACCTAGATTCATCTTTCCCACATCTATTCTGGTTCCTTTCGTGTCTTTGACTTCTCTACATGCAGTTTTTTGTAAATACCTGTTGTTCTTTGATAACCATATGGAATGAAAGAAATGTTTGTAGTAATTTTTTATATAGCTTTTTACTTTTTTTCATCTCCTCTGAATCCATAAATAAAAATGTCTTCTCCTTCAAGCAGTTGACTCTAAAGGTACTCATATTTAAGAAAACCTGCAAAAGAGCATGCTATCTTTATGATTTATTAAAAGACGATAATTGAGGAGTTAGAAAAAATACCTTTTAGCCTACTATTATGAACTACAGAGGGAAAATGTGTCAACTGGTACATATGTCAAAAAATGTTAGAGAATTATAGTTTTATTATCTAAGATCCTTTTCAGACAAATAGTTGGAGACAAATATTCCCTATAATTGAACTGTGATTTATTTTACAAGTGAAGCTCTATCCATGCAGCACAGCTTAAGGTTAGGATTTGAATTATATTACCGGTTGTAGCCAAGCCAAGCAATTCAAACTGCAAAGTGATACTTTGAGTTGAATTTTCCAGCTTATTGAAATAAAAGACTTCTATATTGAGACCTTTCTATTGAAAATAAAGGTAATCCTTTTCTTCATCTACTTTACATCCCAGGTTTTCTGGAATAGATCATCTCAATTTCAAATGTTCCTTCCCATTCTTTCTTTGTTTTTCTTAATTTTTATTAAATCATAACTGTATATTTTTATGGGATATAATATGGTGATTTGATATACAATGTGGAATACTTCAACTAAACTAAATAACATAGCCATCACCTCACTTATTTTTGTGGTGAGACTTTTATAATATACTCTTAGTTGTTTTGAAATGTATGCTTGCATTGTATACATTTCCTGATCAAAATATATATCCCTGTTTGTTGTTCAGCATATGTAACTATCATGTATTATGAAATATAAATATTTCTACATGTTAGTTCGCTTTCAGAAGCCAGTGAAAGTGAACAAACTTTTAGCAGGACAGTCATTTCAGCAGTTCAGGAACAACAACTATTTCAGCTAGACATCTTTGGTGGGAAATAAGATAGGATAGTACAGGGTTTCCTGAATTGTGTTCACTAGGATACTATTTTACAAAATTTTAATGATAATATTATAGAGCATGAATTATTTGGATATATACATTTAGGAAATAATGAGTTGGGGAAAAAAATAAACAGCATTTTATTTTTCTGCAGAAATTCTGAGAACTGCTGATCTGAATCTCCAAGAAGGATTTATAATTTCAATATTTCCAAAACATATATGCACATGAATTTTCCTTTTATTTAAATTATTCTGTTCTTCAGGTTATCTATTTCTCACTATTGTTTAAAATAATTCATTATTATACTATCTCTCCTAGTTCTGGCTTGACAGAGCTCAGTTTGAGTGCTTCTTGTAAGGGATCTCCTGTGCAGTTGTAATCAGAGAGAAGCTAAGGATGAGTTATTTGAAGATTCAACCAACCTGAACATTTACATGGATTGAAGTTGACGGATGCAGGGTTAGCTCAGCTGTGGCTATAAGCAAAAATACTCACTCATGTCCTTTTGCATGCATTTGGTTTCTTGCATGGATTCTATGAGGAAACATTCTTGGAGAGAGCATCCAGAGAGCAAAAATTCTCAGACGTCCACAAGGAAGTTCCATGGCTTCTAACAGTCTGGCCTTATAAATCTCAGAGCAGTAGCTGGGTATGGTGGCTCACACCTGTGATACTAGCATTCTGGGATTCTAAGGTGGGAAGATCTCTTGAGCTCAGGAGTTCAGAACAAGCCTGAGCAAGACTGGGAACCCATCTCTACTCAAAATAGAAAATGTAACTGGGTGTGCTAGTGGAAGCCTATAGTCTCAGCTATTTGGGAGGCTGAGGCAAAAGGAACACTTGAGTCTAAGAGTTGAGGTTGCTGTGAGGTATGATGATCCCAGCACTCTACCTAGGGCAACAGAGTGAGAGTCTGTCTCAAAAATAAATAAAATAAATAAAAAGAAAGAAAGAAAGGGAAAAGCAAGAAAGAAACAAAAGTAAAAGAAAGAAAGAGAAAGAAATCTCAGAACATCATATTTGCTACAACTTTTTGGTCAAGCAAGACCCAAGGCCACTTCAGATGCAAGAAGAGGGAAATTAGAATCCGTCTCTCAAGTAGACACATGAACGTTCATAAAGGAAGAGAATTAAAAGAGACCATCTTTAACAGATTATCTGCCAGACTTGTTAACATCTCATGGGGTGCCCAGATTCTGTAGAACAGTTTAGGTAGTGGTAAATCAAAGTGTGTAAAGGATGGTGTGACAGAAAAAGTTCCTTTATCAGCAGTTCCCAACCTGCGGGTCATGACCCCTTTGAGGGTTGAATGACCCTCTCACAGGGGTTGCATAAGACCATCCTGCATATCAGATATTTACATTATGATTCATAACAGTAGAAAAATTAGTTATAAAGTAGCAACAAAAATAATTTTATGATTGGGGGTCACCATAACATGAGGAGCTGTATTAAAGGGTTGTGGCATTAGGAAGGTTGAGAACCACTGCTTTGGGTATTTTGTCACTCATAATTATGGGTATATGTTAGTAACTGATTTCTAGATAATTTTATTACTGTTCTATAATTTCATATAGCTAGGATTGCAAGATAAAATAGAGTATGCCTAGTTAAACTTGCTTTTTAGATAAACAATAAATAATATGTTCGATGTAGGTATATCTCAAATACTGTATAAGACATACTTATACCAAGAAATGGTTACTTATTAGAAATGCAAATTTAATTAGGCATCTTACATTTTTATTTGTTAAACCCAATAAAACTATCTACAGATAATACATTTCTTTATTGCTAGTGTTTTTGTTGGACCCCTCCTTCCCTCTTCCTTAACATTGCTATAACATTGAGTTTGGGGGAGGGTGGAATTGATTTAATGACAACAGCTTAGGGTTTAGAATGAGAAAGATCTGATTTCAGATCTGGCTCTGCCATGTGTCAACCTTGCACTTGTAAGTTATTTAAGCCCAGGGAGCTTATGAGAGTAGTCATAATTGCCTGGTAAAATTGCTAGGCACCTAGGAAAGATAACATGTGTAAACACCTAAAGCTGTGGCTGTGGCTTAACGGGGGGGGGAGACAAAGTTAATTTTGATTCCTGTTTCCCTTGATAGAACTGAGGAGAGAGAAAAATCCTCCTTTGTTTTCTGGATGGTATTTATTTGCGAAGGATGTCAACAAGTGGAGCCCTAGGTAGGATTTTTGTTTATTTCTTTTAATTCTTGCAGGAGAATGGTATAGTAAGTGATATGCCATCTTGGGAGTTGAAAGTTTGGATTCAGACCATAATGGGAGAGAAAACGACTTTCCCATCAATACTATGATCATCACATTAGGTCTATTATGTAATTTTTATGAATTACTTAATGATAGTTTTACTTTGATTTCATTTTCTTGTATTTGCATATTTTTTATGTAGCCCATCACCTATGTAAAAGCCGTTTTAGTATAATTAGCTATAGGTTACATTCTATGACTGTTATTCTGACTAACCTACCAAGAAAAATTGGCAGGCAAGTTAAATCTGTATTAATGTTGTAAAAGCAAGTTTTCTTGGATAAACTTTAAAGATGCATAGTAATACTGAGTGAACAAATGCCTGGGAAATGCTGTGGAATTCTCTCCGAAGTAGGTTGTGATGTTTACAGGTAGGAAAACGAAGGCTTAAGTTGACCTGAAAATAGTTACAGAGCTAATAAGACAGATAAACCTCCCCCCCCCCACCATTGTAACCACTCTCATTTAGGTCACCGATGGCATCTTTGTCAGTGAGTGCAATGGACATTGCACAGTACTGATATTAAATGACTTTTTAAAGAATTCCATTTTGATCAGATAATTATATTTTTAAATTCCTCAAGACTGGGACTAGGGGCATCTTCTCTTCCATTTCTCCCTTTCTTCCCTGTAAGGGAAACAAAAATGTGTTTCTTCACCTGTCCCAAGGTTCATGACTAAGACTCCTACAACAAAAGACACATTAACAAGAAAAAATTATGAAAATGTATTTAATATAAGTTTTACATGACATGGGAGAAATGAAGACCCTAAGAAACAGAGATGTTTGTGTCTTTTGATGCTAGGTTTGATGAAGAAGTGAATAGTGATGGGAGGATATGATTGGACAAAAGGAAGTATCCTTTAATGTAATAAACTGTGTATCTGTGTGTGTGTGGGGGTGCCTTAGGAGGTCCTCTTGATTCACATTCTTACCTGTGTCCCTGTATCTTCAGAGATAGGGAGGTTTCCTTCTCCAGGTATAGAAAGGTACCTCTTGAATGCCAAAATACTGTATTTTGGCGTAGTGTGTCCTGAGCCCCATCTCATGTCAGTTACATGCATGGCTTCAGTTAACACTTATCCTAATTCTCTCAGTATCACATATCTTTCCACTGCTCATATCAGAGTGCAACTTAATTTTTATTAGTGTGCTTATATATCATATTGATACCAGAATTTCTTCTTCAGTAGGTTCTTTGTCTTGGGGATTCAAAGAATGAATCTGTGGACCACAGATCAGTAGTAAGACAGGATTTATTTTGCAGAGAAATCACCAGAACTCCTGGCAGAAGGGAAGATTTACATCAGAAAATCTCCTCTCTGCCTGGATTCTTTGTCTATGGGTATGTATAGTCTTATGGGACTTTTGTAGTTTTATCTGGCCAGGACTTGGTAACAAATGAATGGATATAGTCCCTTGTGCTGGGATAAGGTGAATGAGTGCATCAGTGAATGGATAAGGCCTTTCCCCTGGGCAAGGTAAATGAGCACATTAATGAATCCATAGAGTCCCTTTATGAAACTGGCTAGGCCAACAAAATTTACATGAAATTGACCAGGCCAAGGAAACAAGATGTCTCCGTGAATGGGGGAACCCTGTATCACCCTTGGGCCTGTCAAATGCTCAAAGGAGAGTAGCTCAACAAGAGGAGAGCTCTCTAGGTATGAGGGTGGTTCTAGGGTTGACACCTGCAGCAGCGCTGGCTGTGTGGTGGTCTCCCTCAACTAATTAGGGACCCAAGGGCTACCTCCATGCCCACCCTCTCTGCTGCACTTGGTTCTCCACCCCTGCCTGCGCTGCACCAACACTGCTGGGCCAGAGATGCAGAAGGCTGACAGGTCCTCGCGGGTCGCTGGCTCTGACCAGGCCGGGGGTACACCAGCCCTGTATTAATATCTTCGTGTCTGCTTATACTCACTGTGAGATCTTTCATACCTGGTGATCACTTAATATAGATTCAAGAATTGAGATAATGAATGAATGAGTCCAGATTAATATGACCTAAAATCTTCTTTCATTCCCTACTCTGCCTCTAAAAGGATTTTAAGCATTAAATAAATACCAAAACTTAATTTTTCACATGGGGATCTAAAGTTCAGAGAGATTAAAAAATTTCTGCAAAGTCATCAAAAACCAGGTCTAGGACTCTAAGGCTCTCAGAAACTAGGGCTCTTTGTATAGATTTAATCCCTCACCTGCATGGCTGAACATGTTCACAGGAGTGATGGTTTTTCTTTCTTTTTTCTTTTGGTAATGGAAAGTTTTGCCCAAATTGAATTAGCGTGTGTTGTTGCTACAATTTATATTTGCCCTTTAGAAGTAGCTAGAACCTGAGTTGTATGTGCCTGTATCACTTTCATGGAACTTTTCTTTTTGGCTTCTGTCTTTTACAATGACTCTGCAGTATATATTTATATATGTATTTCATACATATATATGTATATTTCCCCTTTTTACTGTATCTAAGAAAAATAGTCTTTTATTAATAAAATATAATAGTTCACTCAAATTTAATAGAATTCTTAGAGATTCTGTATGTCTAAGGTTAAAATGCCAAAAATATGGGTAAAATCTTACATAGCTAATAGCTTTTTCTAACACTCCATAAAACTCCTCTTTTTCTGTGGTAGAGTCTGCTCACTTATGCTGTGCTTGGTTGTGTGGTAAGCAGAGCCTTTTTTATTGAATGGCAGAATAGAGTATAAAGCCAAATAATCCACAGCAGATGACTAAATGCATGTTAAGCTTAGCTAAGAGTAAAGGCACTTGTCATTTTAAAGTTTTTCCTTTGCTGCTTCTTTTTTAGTGGTGGTAAAGATTGTGGCAGGGTAGTAGTGGGAATCACCAGAGCAAGCAAGACAGAAAGGAAAAACAGCATACAGGAAAGAGATTAGAGAAAAATCAAACAGTATTTCCATTCTGTTATAGATTGGAGAACCTCAGAAACTCTCTGAATTCTTCCTTCATTTTACATATTAAAACTTACAAAGTCCAGATAGGTTTTGTGATTTACCTAGGACTACATGGTTGTTTCATGAAAACAGGTGCGAGATGAAGTCATTTGATGTCAATTCATCCTGTAAGCCTCAACTCACTTACTATCCTCTCTGTGATACCTTCTATGAGTTTTCCCAAATATGGTCATGTCCCCTATACTGAAATATAGGGCTGCTAAAGCACTGTACCTTCTCTGTTCTACATGGTATTATATACATACATGCTTCTGCTTGACTTCATTAGTGGTTGAGCTCCATACTGTCCATGCACTGACAAGGATGAAGACAAGAGGACCACTGACATACTCTCTCAAGTGTGATTGGAATTCACTTCTCTGTTTCCAAATACAGGCCTCTTTGCCCATCACCATATTTGAAATTTGCAGAGAGCTGTGTTGCCATCACCTGGTAACTTCACCTTAACTGATTTATAAGAACCAATCTCTTATCAGTGGCAAGTGTTTTGCTACCTGAGCTGGCATTTTTTTCCTTGGCTGTTACATATGACATAGTTGATTCAGGGTAGATTATTACTCTTTATGAGGACTAATTTTCTCCTTTTTGTGAAATGTGTACATAGCTGTATTTTAAAATATTCATCCAGACTAAATGAGATAAGGTGTAATAAAACCCCTAACAGTTGCTCAGCATACCTTTTGTCATTTTTCTCTTGGCTATCCAGAGAGACTGAGTGAAACAGGTTAGGAATTAGCATGGAACAGTTATTTCCTTACAGACTTGCTGAGTAATTTCAGCTATTTTTTTGCTATCATTGTTACTATTTTACTTTTTTTCATCCTTAATATTTTTTTATATTTTGTTCATCCATAATTTGTCATGTAGTATTTCAATATTGATAACATGTACATTGATACATTAATTTTTGAATATTGAATCATCTTTGCATATCTGGAATAAATTCTATTTGGTTATGGTATATATTTTTTATACACTTTTTCTTCATTTGCTAATTTTTAAAGTAATTTTGCATCTCTATTCATGAAGAAGATTAGTCTCTAATATCAGTCAACGATATTGAAAGTAGGTCAGTCAATAACCCTGCAATGTCTTCTAAGAGTTGCAGTGAAAGGAAGTGTCACATGTCTCTCATTTCAAATGAAAAACTGGATATGACTATGCTTAGTGAGGGAGGGATATTAAAAGCTAAGATAGATGGAAACTAGGCCTTTTGCACCAAATAGTAAGCCAAGTTGTGTATACAAAGGAGAAGTTCTTGAAGGAAATTAAAAGTGTTGCTCCAGTGAACACACAAATGATAAGAAAGTATAACAGACTTTTTGCTAATATTGAGAACGTTTTAGTGGTCTGGCTAGAAGATCAAACGAGCTGCAACCTTCCTTTAAGCCGAGACCTAATCCAAAGAAAGGCCTGAAGTCTCTTCAATTCTATAAAGGCTAAAATTCTATGAGGCGAGGAAAGTACTGAAGAAAAAGTTAAAGGTAGCAGAGGTTAGCTTGTGAGGTTTAAGGAAAGAATCTATCTCCATAACACAAAAGTCCAAGGTGAAGCAGAAAGTGCTGACACAGATGCTGTTGCAAGTTATCTAGATCTAGCTAAGATAGTCGAAGGTGGGCTCACCTGATATAAGAGGGTATTTTTTTTTGTGGTTGTTGTTTTTAATTGTGGAAACAACAACTATCAAAAATTTTCATAGCTAGGGAGGATAAGTCAATGCCTGGCTTTAAATCTTTGAAGTATAGGCTGACTCTTATTAGGGGTTCATGCAACTGGTTACTTTAAGTTGAAACTAAAGCTCATTTACCATTTTGCGAATCCTATGGCCCTTAACAGTTATGATAAATCTACTTTGCTTGTGTTTTATGAATTTAACAACATAGTTCGGATGACAGAACATCTGTTTATAGCATGGTTTACTAAATATTTTAAGCCCACTGTTGAGACCTACTGCTAAGAAATAGGAGATTTTTTTTCCCAAAAGCTACTGCCCACTGACAATGCATCAATGTATGTTGGTCATCACTGGGTGACCATCTGAGCTTCTAGTCTTATGGAGATGCAGAGGAAAAAGTAACTTTTCGCACCCACAAGAAACCTATTCTGTTACCTCCGGATCAAGGAGTGATCTTGACTTTTGAACCCAAATCTTATTGTTTAAAAATATACTTTTATAAGGCCATAGTTTCCATAGATAGTAATTCCCCTGACGGAACATGGAAAATTAAATTGGAAACCTTGTGGAAAAAATTTACTATTCTAGACACTATCAAGAACATTCATGATTCATGGGAGGAGATCAAAATATTATAATTGATAGGAATTTGAAAGAAATTGATTCCAACCGTCATGAATGACAATGAGGGATTCAAAAGTCCAGGGGAGGAAGTAACTGCATCTTGGGTGGAAATAGAAGGACTAAAATTAGAAGTAGAGGCTGAAGATGTGACTGAATTGCTGCAATGTCATGGTAAAACTTGGATGGATAAGGAGTAGCTTCTTTCATATTAGCAAAGAAAGTATTTTCTTGAGATAGAATCTACTTCTGGTGAAGATGAAGTGAATTTATTGAAATTACAACAATAGATTCTAGACTACTACATAAACTTGGCTGATAAAGGAGCAGCAGGGTTTGAGATGATTGATTCCAATTTTGAAAGAAGTTGTTCTATGGGTAAAATGCTAATTAAACAGCATCACATGGTTCAGAGAAATCTTTTGTGAAAGGAAGAGTCTATTTTTATGGAAAATTTCATTGTAGTCTTATTTCAAGAAATTGGCACAGCCACTCTAACCTTTGGCAGTCGCCACCCTGATCAGTCAGCAGCCACAGATAACAAGGCAAGAACCTTCACTAGAAAATAGGTTACAACACACTGAAGACTCAGATAATCCTTAGTATTTTTAAGTAAAAAGTATTTTTAATTAATATATGTACTGTTTTAGATTTAGTGCTATTGCAGACTCAATTCACTATGTATAGTGTAAACCTAACTTTTATGTACACTAGGAAACAAACAAACAAAAAACAAAAAATGTCACTCACTTTATTATGATATTCTTTTTGTTGCAGTGGTCTGAAACCAAACCCAACATATCTCTGAGGAATGCCTGTGTCTGTATTTGTATTTACCTATTTCTATAGATCAGCAGTTCTCAACCTGTAGGTTGCGATCCACAGGAACTGTATTAAAGGGCCGTGGCATTAGGAAAGTTGAGAACCACTGCTATAGACAAATTTAGATGGTGTTCCCTTGTAGGCTTTTGGTGCCATTTTAACCGGAAGACATCATTAGGTAGTTCTCATATATTATTTATTCAATTCTTACAACATTTTTGCGGATTAGGTATTCCTACTAGTATTTTTAAAATCAGGAAACAGCGGGACAGATATTATTTTGTAAGAAAGGGGAACAATATCATACATTTTATAGGTGCTCTTCTGTGCCTTGAAGTAGTTCTTTCTTGCTTTTCTACTTGATCTTCTCCTCCCATATAGATAGAAAACTCTATTGCATTAGCTATATAAACTTAGAGAAGGAGATCATTTTGGAGAAAGGAGAAACAAAATGAAATAGCTTAATGTTGGCAGGGTATTGCCTTTTAATGCCACTGAAATTCAAATGGTAGTTGTGCTCCTGGTTTTATTACTCTTAAGTAATTTTTAATTAAGGTTTGATTCCATGCACAGCTGGTTGCATCACCCAGACACGCTCCCTGCCTTCTTTTGGCGGTGCTTCCCTAGGAGAGCAAGTAGAGATTTCCTTGTTCAGCTGTATCACTGCAGTCGGGTAAAAGACATCTTGGTACTTATTTTTGCTTCCATGGCTAAGTTACATGTCCGGTACCCTGCTGAGAGGGTATTGTGCTGTCACTTGCTGAAAAGATAAGCACAGGTAAGTACATGAACCCTGTTTGACATTTATAAGCAACCTGGTCAATTCTGAGAAATGCACTAGATAGTAAAGACACTTCCATAAAATGTGACTGATTGGTAGTTTAGCCAAAAATTGATACCTGGTAATTTATGGCAATTTTCTCTAGCAGGAGTAGATATTGAATTTATTTCAAAGCCTCAAGAATCTTTTTCCTACCAACATTTTTCTGTGTTTTGAAAAGCACATGTTAGAGGGAAAAATACTTTAGACTATAAAATAAGGACATTGTGTGTGTGCATGCATACATATAAACACTTGTATATGGGAGCATGTTGAAGGAAGGAGGGCTTAGTATGCTATTGAATTCATGTAGACTGATACGATTGTATTTTACTGCTTTCTGGACATTGCAAAATCATTCCCACTGCATAATTTGTTAATCAAAGGAAAAGGAGACTAATGTAAAGAAATGTATTTTATTTTAATAAGCGATTCATAGATAATTCCCTCTATAATATTTTAAACAAATATGTCATTAAAAACTTTCATCCAAATATTTTTGCCCAACTTCCTTCAACTTCTTTGTAATTAAAGTTAATAGAATAGCAGTCACCTGCTTTAAAATTCTTTCAGGCATTTTAACTACAAAGTCAGAAAAATCTTGCTTTTTCCTTCAATGACTGATAACAGTGTGAGAAAAGAAGGTATGTACTTTTCAACAAACACATGTGAGAATCAGGATATGTTTTAATTCTGTTTTGCCCTCAATTAATTGTTTAACTATTTGGAAATGATATGCCCTTTGGATGTCTAACTCTTTTTGTGAAGTAGAAATTAAACCCTTGCCAAGTTTAAGTAAAAGAGGGTAAAAAGGCGAGTTAGTGAAGATGAAAATGTAGAGTCCTTTGAGATTCTGCAAGGCTGTTTTGTCTTGATGTGGCGTATTTCACAAACATAAATTTTGTGTCTAAAATGTGTGGAAGTCCTATAAGAGTAATATGGGAAAATGGTGGACATGGAATTAAGCTCAATGTATACTATGCTTTGCTCAGACCTGCTGAATTTCCTATATTTTATCACAAAGAGCTGAGATGTAACAATATGCTAATGTATGTGTATTTTTGTTTTGGCAAAGGCAAGGCATGATTCAGTGCCTTGGATAAAATACTCAAAGCACAAAACAATAACACTGTAATAAAGGGAGCTTAATTTAAAGTGATAGTGAGGAACAAATAATGACAGAATTGTGGATGTCATTCATGTAAGAAGATGTTGCTCTTGACCCACTCATAGTTAAAGATATTTAAAGCTTTTATAAAATTATCAAAATGAGGATATTAAGGTGATGGGAGCAATGTGGTCACATTGTGATGAAAAGAAGACATAAAGATCTTAGCTGTCAAACAAACAAACAAAAAAACACTTGAATTGTATTGACATATAATTTAGTAAAATGGATATTTTAGATTTTTGAATAATATACTAGTATTTTCTGAGTCTATTTTCTCCCTTCCAAACTGTCAAGAACAGAGTGACCTAACACTTTACGTTTTGTTGTGATATAATTTAAATTCACCTTTTTAAAGTGTACAATTCAATGCATTTTATTATATTCACAAAGTTGTACAAGCCTCAGCTTCATCTCGTTAATCTTCATCATCCCCAAGGAAACTCCATACCCATTAGTAGTCACTCCCCAGTCTCCCTCCCTCCAGTACCTTGCAACCCCTAATCTACTTTCTGTCCCTCTGGAGTTTTCTATTTCAAAATGTCATGTGTATGGATTCAAACAGGATGTGCCCTTTTGTGTTCTGCTTCTTTCACTTTGCATGTCTTCGAGATTCATCCATGTATATAGCATGTGTTATACATCATTTCTTCTTAGGGCTAAATAATATTTCATTCTATGCTCTATTTTGTATAGTATAGAGACATTTAGATTGTTTCCTCTATTTGGCTATTATGAATAATGCTGCTATGAATAAATATGTATAAGTTATGGGTGAACATTTTTTAAATTAATAGAATTTGTTTTCTGATTAATTGCAGGTTTATAGAAAATTGAGTTAGAAATATAGGGATTTGTTTTTCAGTTTACTTACTCATTTATTTTTTATAATTTTTATTTTGAAATATTAGGGGAATGATTCATGGGCATTTTTAAAATTTCCATACTATTCAAAATGATCTACAGATTTAATATAATCCCCATCAAAGCACCAATGTCATAATGGAAAAACATAAAAAAGTACTTTATTTCATATGAAACCAGAAAAAAAACCAAATAACCAATGCAATTCTAAGAAATAAAAACAAATATGGATGTATGATGTTACCAGACATCAGGTTATTCTACAAATCTCTAGTGATCAAAACAGCATGATACTGACACAAAAGTAGAGATATATATTGATGGAAGAAAATAGAGAACCTAGAGAGGAAAACAGCCGCATATCACCATCTGGACTTTGATGGACCAAAACAAAAGCATACACTTGGGAAAAGAATCCCTATGTAATAAATGATGTGGGGAGAACTGGTTAGCCACATGTAGAAGACTGAACTGGACCTATACCTTTCATCACTTACAAAAGTAGACTCAAGATGGATAAAAGATTTAAATCTAAGACAAGAAATGATAAAAATCCTAGTAGAAAGTGTGGGAAAAACTCCTGAGGATGTCAACCTGGGGAAAGATTTTGTGAAGAAGACTTCAGTGGCAATTACAATAACAGCAAAAATAAACAGATGAGACTTAATTAAACTGACAAGCCTCTGCACAGCTAGGAACATAACAACTAAAGCATACACAGAACCTTCAGAATGGGAGAAGATATTTGCATGCTACAAATCTGACAAATGGCTGATTATTAGAATCCATACAGAACTGAAACTAATCAATAAGAAAAGAGCAAACAATCCCACTTATAAGTGGTCAAGAGACAGTAAAACAATCTTCTCTGAAGGAGACAGAAAAATGGCCAAGAAGCACATGAAGAAATGCTCATCATCCCTTATCATCAGGGAAATACAAATCAAAACCACCTTGAGATATTACATAATCCCAGCAATAATAGCCCACATCACAAAGACCCAAAGTTGCAAATGTTGGCATGGATAGGGAGAGAAGGGAACACTTTTGCACTGCTGGTGGGATTTCAAACTAATATAGCCTCTTTGTGAAGAGTATGGAGAATCCTCAAATGCTAAAAGTAAACCTTTCATTTGATCCCGTAATCCCATTACTAAGTTTCTCCCCCGAAGGGGTGGGGGGACAACATTTTATCATAAGGATTTTTGATTATTATGTTTATCACAGCTCAGTTCACAATCACCAACACGTGTGATCAACCCAAGTGCCCATCTGCACATGAATGTGTTAATAAACTGTTGTATAGGTATATCATGGAATACTATTCACTCATAAAAAGATATACAATTTTTGTATTAACCTGGATGGAGTTGAAGAACTTTCTCCTTAGTAAAGTATCACAAGAATGGAAAAGCAAGTATCTAGTGTACTTAATACTAATATGAAATCAATAGATAAACAACTACATGCCCACATATGAGAAAAACACAATTATATTCGAGGGGGAGGAAGGAGGGAAAGAAAGGAGGAGAGAGGGAGATTAGTAAACTCTCACCTAATGAGCACAAATGTAACTGAAAGGCTCAATTACAACTTGGGCTTTACCTAACAAACACAAACAATGTAACCTAACCATTTGTATCCTCATATTAATACGAAATTTAAAAAAAATTAGTGTTTTTTGTTATATGGATGAATCCTATCATGCTGAAGTCTGGGCTTTTAGAATGCCCATCCATGGCATAGTGCATGTTGTATTTGACAGGTAAATTTTCATTCCTGAGGCTTCTCTCCCATGCCCCCTTCTTAGTTTCCAAAGTCTTTTGGTTTTCCATTCCTGAGGTACTTCACTTAGGATAACATTCTCTAGCTCCACACACATTGCTATAGATGACAGTATTTTGTTACTTGTTATGGCTGTGTAGTACCCCATGGTATATGTATACCACACCACTTTCTTTATCCACTCATCAGTTGATGGCTACTTAGGTTGATTCCACATCTTTGCAATTGTGAATTGTGCTGCAATAAACATTCAGATACAGGTTCTTTTTAACTTCAGGGAAAGCTGCCCTGAATATCCAGACTCTAGGATCACATAGTTCCCCAGGGACCCACTGGCCCCGTGTGTGTGAAAACTGAAGGGCTGAAGCTCCCTGGGGAGAACAAGGACACACAATGAATAGACAAGTAGTATGGCACTCACTGACTCGCCTCAGGTCTGTGGGGAAGAGGAGCAGCCCTGAGGGGGCTGGCAGCCCAGTGCTCTGTCCTCAAGAAGCTCCCAGTTCACTTTGGAAACCATGTGGGAGGAGAAGCTCTTCAACAGTTTTGTAGTCTGCAGATGCCGTAAGTATGAGTGGAGGCAAAAAACATCCTATCTACCCCTACTTGAGGGCTCCAAATTCCTTGTGGTTTGATCTCTACTAATATCTTGTTCCTTCTTGTTGTACTCTGCAACCTCTTCCAGTGGAATCTCCAGTAGATTGTGGCACTTATCCCTCAGAATAACAACTGGCTCTGTTTTTTCTTTCTTTCTTTCTTTTTTTTTGTCTCAAACATTTCCTCTTTTCTGAGGTTATATGGCAACTGGTATCTGTCAGCTATCTTGCCTCTCCTTTTAGGAATTATATTGCGTTGAAAAGATTGAGTAACATAGTTTATCCATTCACCTACCGGAAGATATCCGGACTGCTTCTGATTTGTGATAATTATCAATAAAGCTGCTTTAATATACATTTGCAGATTTTTATGTGAACGTAAGTTTTTAAGTCATTAGGGTAAATACCTAGGAGTGCAATTGTTGGATCATATAATAAAATTACATTTAGCTTTATTTTTTTCCTTTTTTTAGACAGAGTCTCACTCCATTGTCCCAGGCTAGAGGGCTATGGTGTCACAGCTCACACAACCTCAAACTCCTGAGCTCAAACAATCACCTTTCCTCAGCCTCCCAGAGTAGCTGGGACTATAGTCACGTGCCACTACGTCCAACTAGTTTTTCTATTTTTTATTTTTTAGTAGAGATGGAGTCTTGTGCTTGCTCAGGCTGGTCTCCAGCTCCTGAGCTCAAGCAGTCCACTGGCCTCAGCCTCCCAGAGTGCTATGATTATAGGCCTGAGCCACTGCACCGGCCTACATTACTTTGTAAGAAACTTGCCAAATGTTCTTCATATAAGGCCTTAGCAGTTTGCGTTTTCTCCAGCAAAGGATAAAAATTTCTATTGCTTTTCATCCTCAGCATCATGTGCAGTTATACACCTTTTAGATTTTAGCCATTCTAGTAGGTTGAGGTAGAATTTCCTCATTGTTATACTTTGCAATTCCCTAGTGACATATGATGTTGAGCATCTTTTTACGTGCTTCTTTACCATATATACCATTTCTTTGGTGAGATGTCTATTCAGATATCTTGCCCACTTTTTAGTTAGGTTTCATACTTCCTTGTTATTGAGTTTTAGGTGCATATGTGTTTTTAATCACTGAGAATATATACCTAGGAATGGAATTTCTGGGTGACATGGTAATTTCATGTTTAACTTTTTGAGGAGCTGCCAGACTATTTTTCAAAGTGCTTGCTCCATTTTATATTCTGAGTAGATATGTGCAAGGATTTTAATTTCTCCATTCATTTACAATACTTGTTATTTTCAGTTTGTTCAGTGACTCATTATAGTGGGTATGATGTGCTATCTCATTGTGGTTTTGATTTACTTATAGTGGCTAATTTTTACAAGTCTGTTCTACCAATTGATATTTTTGATTAGAACCTATTTACATTTAATGCAATTACTGATAAGGTAAGGTTGATATTTGCCATTTGGCTATTTGTTTTCCACAGGTCCATTGTCTTCTGTTATTATTCTCTATTTCCTCTTTTGCTGCCTTTTTGGTAATAAATTCAATTTTTTTACTTGACCATTTTCACTCCCTTGTCATTTATTTTTCTATGTATAATTTAAATTATTTTCTTAATGGCTTCTCTGAAAATTATAATGAACATCTTAACTTATAGCAATCTACTCAGATTAATTCAATTTTAATTTTAGAAGTATAAAATATCTTTCCTCCTATTTAACACCATTCTTTCTGATACCCTACATGCTATTATTGCTATACAAATTTCATCTTTTTAAATATATTCCTGCCTTAGTCAGGTCTGTTATAATGGAATACAATGGAAGGAATAAGTTAAACAGCAAAATTTTATCTCTCATATTCTTGAAAGCTGGAAGTCTGAGATTAGGTTTCTAGTATGACTGGGTTCTTGGTACGAACCCTATTCATAGGGCGGTGCCTGTAGCTCAAGGGAGTAGGGCGCCGGCCCCATATGCTGGAGATGGTAGGTTCAAACCCAGCCCTGGCCAAAAACTGCCAAAAAAAAAAAAAAAAAAAAAAAAAGAAACCTCTTCAAAATTATTTTTTCGTATATTCTTCTTTGGCGGGTGTATGCTGAGAAAGAGTGAACTCTAATTTCTTTCTTATCTTGCAACAAGGACATCGATCCCGTAATGAGGGTTTCACCTTCATGATCTAATTACCCATTAAAGGGCCCACTTACCAATACCACCACTATCCAAGAACATAATACCATTAGGTATTATGGATTCAACATATGAATTTTAAAGACACACAAACATTTGATTCATAGCAATATTCACCTATGCATATTTATGAATATTGTTTTATTTTTATCAGATAGAAAAATATCTTAAAACAAGCTATATGTTATTATCATCTTTTATATTTATGTAGTTACCTTTACTTGTGCTTTTTAACTTTGTATTCAAATTCAAGTTATGGTCTAGGGACCTTTCATTTCATCTTGAAGGACTTACTTTAATATTTCTTATACAGCAGATCTGCTAAGATAAATATTCTCAGTTTTTGTTTATCTGGCAGTATCCTAATTTCTCCTTCATTTTTGAATGATAATTTTGCTGAATACAGAATTCTTGGTTAACAGTATTTTTCTTCCAGCATTTTAAATATTATATTGCACTCCCTTAAAGCCTTCATGATATCTGATGAGAAATCAACTATTAATTTTATTTCAGATCTTTTATACATGATTTTACTTTCAAGATTCTTGTTTTGTCCAGAGTTGACATTTTGATTATTATATGTCTGTGAGTTTTTAAGTTGTTCCTACTTGGAGATACTTGCTATTCTTGCATATATAGATTGATATTTTCAACAATTTTGGAGTTTTTGAACATTATTTCTTTGATTATTTTTTGATGTTTTCTAACTTTCCTCTCCTAAAAGTCCTGTTATACATAAGTTGGTACATTTTACATCTGAGGTTCTGTTAACTTTTCTTCATTCTTTCTCTTGCTATTTTTCAAACATGATAATATCAATTGACCGAGTTTCAACTTTGGTAATTTGTTCTTCTGCTTTCTCAAATATTCTGCTGAGTTTATCTATTAGAGTTCTTATTTAGTTATTGTACTTGTTAACTCTAGAATCTCTAATTGGCTTTCTTTTTAAAAAGTAATTATTTCTTTATTGCTACTCTTTATAGCTACTGAATCATATAGTTTAGTTTTTTCAATGTATTTTTCTCTATTCTTTGAATATATTTAAATCAGTTAACAAAGTTTTATTTATTTTAGTCCAATTTTTGGGGTTTCCTCATGAATAATTTCTATTGATTGCTTTGTTCCCTGTGTATAAGCAATACTCTCTCGCTTTTTCTTTTATATATATACATATGACATAATGGTTTTCCTTTTTTGAAAAACTAGGCATTTTAAGTAACATGATATAGCAACTAAGAAGTCAGATTTTCCCTTCTCTGCAGAATTTATTGGTCCTATCTGTTGTTGATGCTGCTACTGCTACTATTATTCCCCCACTTCCCCTTTCTTGGGTAACTTTTCTAACATATTTCTGTAAAATCTGTATTCTTTGTCATTTGTTATCTGTGACATTTCCATTTGGGCATCTTAGTGCTCAACTAACTAATGACTAGACAAAGATTTCCTTCAATACCAGAATTACTAACTCTATCAGATAGGGCCATGTGGCATGCTGTCAACCGTTAGGGAGGCAGTTTTCTCTGCTTTATTCTTTACTTCATTTTTTCATAGAGCTCTAAGTTTGGCCAAAGGTTAGATCTGAGAGCTTTCTCAGATATTTCCTGGGTATACTCAGGACCCTTGGCACTCTTACAGGCTTATGCATTTGTGTGGCATTCTAGATTCTCAAAAATACGTTGGAGATTTCAAAAGTCCCAGATAAAGTTCTAATTCCTCAGATATTTCAATTAATATTTTTAATCAGCTCATTGTTTGGCACAACTGTTAACAAATGGAAAAATAAACCATGCTCATGGCTGGGAAGAATCAACATTGTTAAAATGTCCATACTACCCAAAGCAATATATAATCTTAATGCAATCCCTATTAAAGCTCCATTGTCATACTTTAAAGATCTTGAAAAAATAAATACATCATTTTATATGGAATCAGAAAAAACCTCGAATAGCCAAGTCATTCCTCAGAAATAAAAACAAAGCAGGAGGAATTATGCTACCAGACCTCAGACTACAATCAATAGTGATCAAAACAGCAT
Organism: Perodicticus potto; assembly: GCA_963574655.1. Lineage (NCBI taxonomy): Eukaryota > Metazoa > Chordata > Mammalia > Primates > Lorisidae > Perodicticus > Perodicticus potto. Next base: position 42,929 of record CAUYRH010067759.1, read on the forward strand.
GGTACTGGCACAAAGACAGAGAGGTAGATATATGGAACAGAATACAGAACCAAGAGATGTACCCAGCTACCTACTGTTATTTGATCTTTGACAAGCCAATTAAAAACATTCAGTGGGGAAAAGATTCCCTATTTAACAAATGGTGCTGGGTGAACTGGCTGGCAACCTGTAGGAGACTGAAACTAGATACACACCTTTCACCATTAACTAAGATAGACACTCACTGGATTAAATATTTAAACTTAAGTCATGAAACTATAGAAATACTAGAAGAAAGTGAAGGGGAAACTCTTGAAGGAATCAGCTTGGGCAAATATTTTATGAGGAGGACTCCCTGGGCAATTGAAGTAGCATCAAAAATATACTACTGGGACATGATCAAACTAAAAAAGCTTCTGCACATCCAAGAACACAGTACACAGTAAGTAAAACAAGCAGACAGCCCTCAGAATGGGAGAAGATATTTGCAGGTTATGCCTCCGAAAAAGGTTTAATAACCAGAATCCACAGAGAACTCAAACGTATTAACAAGAAAAGAACAAGTTATCCCATCTCAGGGTGGGCAAGTGACTTGAAGAGAAACTTCTCTGAAGAACACAGGTGTATGGCCTACAGACACATGAAAAAATGCTCGTCATCCTTAATCATCAGAGAGATGCAAATCAAAACTACTTTGAGATATTATCTAACTCCAGTAAGATTAGCCCACATAACAAAATCTCAAAACCAGAGATGCTGACATGGATGTAGAGAAAAGGGAACACTTCTACATTGCTGGTGGGAATGCAAACTAATACGTTCCTTTTGGAAAGCTGTTTGGAGAACACATAGAGATCTAAAAATAGACCTGCCATTCAATCCTTCAGTTCCTCTACCAAGTAAATATCCAGAAGAACAAAAATCACATTATAACAAAGATATTTGTACAAGAATGTTTATTGCAGCCCAATTCATAATTGCTAAATCATGGAAGAAGCCCAAGTATCCATCAACCCATGAATGGATCAATAAATTGTGGTATATGAACACCATGGAATATTACACAGTCTTAAGTGAAGATAGAGACTTTACCTCTTTCATGTTTACATGGATTGAACTGGAAGATATTCTTCTTAGCAACATATCTCAAGAATGGAATTCCAATTACTCAGCCTTACTATGAAATAAATTTATACCTTTCTTATGAAAGCTATAACCAAATTATAGCCCAAGAAGAAGGGGAAAGAG